>JAARMF010000246.1:25352-45307 GCA_022844705.1 Toxascaris leonina
TATATATATATATATATATATATACTTCATTATTTATGATTTTTTGCTGTCATGAGACTATTGTCTTCATTCGGCTGTTACCTGCTTTGCTAAGTGCTCAATGCTCTACATAAAGGGTGAAAAACTTCATGAACGTTTGCTGAACTTATTATGTATTTCTTTCATCCACTGAAGAAGTAAGTGATAGATTTGAAAGGCAGAAGGCCGAAAGACTTCAGACAAAATTTATGTATTACTTAGCGCGAGTGTTTCCCATAAGGAGCACCTAATCGTGATAGAAACAATTGACAACTCAAATGCTATCATATATTCAGAGTAAGCTGAATAAATGAAGCGGCACTTGCATACTTTTCGGGAGAATACAAATGTGCAATATGAGCGTACTAACGAGATCGCCTCTTACTTTTGTGGTTTCAGATTGCGATGTGCGAGTGATTGTCCATGCAAATAGGCAAAACCGGCAGCTGTTTGTTGCATCCATTTAAAGAAGTTGTATTTTTTCATCGGTTTGTTTCGTACAATTCGCCTCTTCAGATCACCATTCGAGCAATAGCTCATAACCATCGAAATGTGTTTACACGCAATCAGATCATCGTCGGTGCAAATTCCACTAGAAATACGAGTGTGTACGGTGATAGCGTAGTGGAATCACAGATGAGATTGCATGCAAGAATATGAGGAAAGGAATTGAGTGACTATTGGTCAAACATTGAGTGCGTATTTCGAAGAGAAAACGTTGAAGCCAATCGAATGCTGAACTGAAATTCTTAGACAGAAGTCTACATAACTGTGGCCGTCAGAAGCTGATGGTTGATATGCAGAGAGGGAGTAAGAGGCGCTAGTATGCAACAATGTTGAGGGCGATGACGGGAGACAGAAGGTACTAGCAGAAGTGTTCACCAGCTCTTCTTTCACCTTTCTTTCCCTTCCTCATGACATTCCATCTGGAAAGGCTTCGCAGTACACCTCCTCGCATCTCTATTCATTTTCGGTTGCTAATGTGAGTATGCTTCATGCGCGCAAATATCTTTAAAAGGCAGATTATTCGCAATACTTATCGCTATGAAATCGCTGATGAATGAATTTCCACAGAATTGATTTCAATCTGCTAATGAGAAGAGAATATGTCAAGTTCTTCCTCTTCATTAGAGTCGGTTTTCTCCATGCACCACACCATCCCTCAGGGTGGAGCGCTTATAGGCTAGAACATCTGGATTTCGTAAAATATATGGTCTGAATTAGTTCTGAGAAAATAATCACCTCCTCCGTTCATACGTTCGTGAATGTCAGCGCTTTTTTGCATCATCCAATGAAAACACTGATTAGAAATTGTCCTCGAAAAGACATCTATTTCAAACGAACTTGTTGGAAAAGGCTTTCCTTGCCAGAATTGCAAGACGCCGACCACCAGTCGTCCAGCCTCTACTCCAGCGGTGATGAAATTTTACTTGTATATGCTATCGCTCCAGAGACCCATCCAATAGCCTACTATCATCCTTCCAAAAATTTTGCAGCTATGGCTTCATATGACAAGTGAAACATGCAACTAACTTCACTCCGATAAAGAAAATCCTGATATCGCTAGCATACACTCGAAGTGGTTCCTTAAACGTTTTCGCAGCTGTTTATTCCTTCTCTTCCATCCTCTCTCGATGAGTCCCCAAAACTATTACAACTCCTTGTTAGACAAACGACAACTACACTATAAGCAATTGCGGAGCTAACTACCATATGACACCGTGGAGGAGGGGGGGGGGGGGGNGGAGAAAGTATATATGCAACGACAAAACTCGATAAGCATTCGCAAACTTACTAAAATTTCACAATATTAGGATGGTCCAAGCTTAGCAATTTCTTCAAGGATTTTTGTGTTTTGAGTTGATCGGGTCGTATAACTTTGAGGACGACAGGTGTCGAACCGTATCGCCCTTTAAATAAAATCCCACTTCCGCTGCACGCAATTGGTTCTGCATGTGACACATCAAGATTCGACCATGGAACGCCAAATCTGAAAGGTATCCTGAACGAAGGAGGAGCTAATGATGAGTCTTATTCAATTTTTATATGAGGTATGCAAATTCACCGAATTTCTTGTCCTAGATGCTCGCATCTTTTCCACAAAACTGCATTATTACCTCTTCAGCTCTTCAGGAGATGAACTAAAAGCATGAAATCAGTTTGAAAACTATTTGAATCGACCGATAGTAATAAGTCATTACCTCATGACGATTGGATAAGGAAACAATCAAGCACAGCAAGTCGGCAACATAAAGGGAAGCGTCGTACGTTTACAATGAATTCACTTATGGTGATACGCTTTGTTATAATTCATAAAGCAAGGCGCCATGCCATAAGTTAAAGACTCCAATTCGGGGGGGGGGGGGGGGGGGGGGGGGGATTTTTNTAGTTTCATTCTACCGGAGAGATTATATTATGAATTTCGAATTTGCGACTATCGCAATCGTAAGCTTAATCGATCAGCTAGGCGTATTTCGTTTAAAAGTTGTCTTAAGTAGTGGTTGATATTGCAAACTTTCCAACGATTCTCTCTACAGACCAACATAGAATTGCTCTGCTCCTCCTTCCGACGGAGCACATTTAACTTAACCTTCTCGTAGCTTGTTCCTGTGCCTAAATTTATGACACTAGCCTAATAATTTTGATTTTTCACCAGTCCGAATATTACCGAAATTAGGAGGGATTTTGCTTCATACACAAATACTCAAGCACTCAAATACTCAAATAATCCTTCGAAACATACTTGATTGAAGAGAGTGACGTTGCTGAACTATAGTAGCGTTTTTCATCGTCCTCATTCTCGAACACGGTGAATAGGCCACTCCTCGTATGTGGTACTGTGGCCATTCGTTTCGAATATCACTTGTGCCAACACTTGCTCGGAAATATTATTCAATTTGTAGTACTCGTGAAACTCTGGACTCTGAAATATCAGCAAACTCTAATTTACTAATTAAAACAAGCGTGAACTCGCTCATGCTTATCCAAGGTAGATAGAATCAAATAGTAATACTATCCATAAAATTTGAAGCATCTTTTAAGCAGCTGAACGCGCCAAAATGAGCTCAGCTCTGAGGCAATCGACGAATGAGGGAGTCGCACTCTTGAATGACTCACTTTTTTATTTCAAAGCTGCTTCAAACAAGTTTTCCAGGATCGACTTAGGCGCAACCAACGATGGATGCCAAAAATGCGCCAACTGCATGACGCATGCGGTTCGAAGAACGCTTACGATTAGAGCACCTCCTATTTTTATTTTTTTTTTACAGAAGCCACTTTCTGATTACCTCTGCGATGGAAGACTCACACTCGAATTAGCATAATGATATATGAATTTTCTCTGTTTGTCTGCTGAACCCATTTACTATTGCGTTCAGTTATGAGTGATTCTTGGAAGTATTTGTGCTTGCCGTTTCTCATTTCTCAGACTGCATCTCGATCCAAGCACACAACATTTCGAAAACGGTGCAATAACCCTGCTTCTTTTTCTTGCTGTTCGGCCATTCGCTTTACGCCTCCTCAGTTTCACTTCGGAAGTCGTTCAGAGTGTCTCTCGACTACCATAATTTCGAAATTGTTGAGTTAAATCTAGTTCCACCCCCCTCCATCTCGACGCAAATTAAAGTGTTTGTTGCTAAGAAAAGAAGCGGCACTTGAGTATTTTCTTGCGGCGACATAAATGACGATTTTATATGTTGACGAGAAAGATTCTTTACTTTCATCTTGAATAAACGATTCGGAAGAAAGGTTTCTGGTTATTTCAATGAAGAATCGAATATCCCACAGGCTGATTTAGGGCAGTTTCTTATTGTAAACAACATTAAAAACTTTCGCACTTACACCAGATCAGTCTAAATCTTCCGTTTTCAGATCAGAAATACTACGGCGATTTACAGTGGTGGGTAAAAACCATGTTGTACAAAACTGACAGCAAATTCGGGCACAGAGTGGGTTGTGGGTTGCACTTGTTGCTGGTGCTTCATGAAGCTTTCGCATCTAGCACGTAAATCATTACAGCATTTTGAATATGCTTCCATGTCAAGCTCTATAAAGATTTTCGTTTTTCCGCAACCGTATTACGCTTGTAATCATCAGCTATCAGCACTGATCAGCGTGTGCAACTTTTGGAGGTTTCTCCATCGAGACATGTGTTCTGGTTGTGCAACGTATAATATGTGGATAATTCTGCATGTCCGCTTGAGTAGTTATGATAGATGAGCTGCAGAGGTTATAGCATCGCAATTTTATTATAGCACGATCTATGCCAGGAATTCAGTTTCTACAGTGAGCAGCCGAAAATTTACCACTGCAGATTTTCTAGCTATTGGGGCATGATATAGACTTCTTGAATTTAACCGACAACAATAACCCTTGATTTCATTTTCTTATAAAGCCAACCATATAGCGAAATTGTCAACTAAAGAATACTTCTTGAGCCACAACAAGCTGATCGCAAGACAAAGCTAGTTAGCAAATTCCATGGTGGTTTCAACAGCACATCGCATTCATATAATATGTGTTGGAACTCGTAAGCTTTTATAAATATTCATAGCCTATGCAGTCAAAAACAAATGAAGGTGACTGTATGGTATAGATGATATCCAGCAAAACAGTGGTGCTATAGCTTCTATCATTTATGTCATGTTATTACTCAAGCCGGCAAACAGACGCATGCACGTATCGAACGTAATGACGACGTAACAGATGTTCCGAGGTAAAAAAAAGAGTTGCAAAAGTCACTTACACTGATAAGTGTTGGTAACTGGTGATTACTGGCACAATACACTTGGAGGAAAACGAGAAAAAAAATCTATGAACAATGAATGTTATTCGCTTATGAATTGAGGAATAATGGCTTCAATAGTTATGCAATGCCGAATTCTAGATCATGCTCGATAATGAGCTGATGAAAAACAAGGTAAGTAGTCTGCAGTTATCAACGGAAATAACGAGCTAAGAAGAGTCGTAAAAGATAACGCACAATCGCACTATAAAGACTAGCCGATGCTTTAGAAAGAAAAATAAAAAATAAAAAAGCAAACAAGAATAAAAAAAGCTCTCTGTATAAGCGGAGGGCAAGCGAAAGCAGCATACCACGTTGAGTTGGGCACATTTTGAACATCGACCTAAAATTCCAGTAATGGCTGGACTTATTATGACCTTGCTCTACAAGTCTATATCGCGACCGGTCAGGTCATTTCCATATTCGTTTTTTGAATCCTGACATCAATGCCTCGCAAAAATGCCCAAATTTCGTTTGTTATTATATGAGTTATGAAGGTATTTTACCTTGCCTTTAAAGCTTATAAAATACTGACGCGTTCGCTCATAACGTTTCCAATCGCTCTTCGAGATGTACTTTACCCACAATAGTTAATATTGCAATGTCACAATCGCTTGCTGCAACTAATTTATAAATAATTAATTCATCAAGGCAATTCACGCAGGTGCGAGGCTGATTTCTATGCCTCTTTTGTGAACTGCAGCAAATCACGATAGCTTTATGACTGCACCCGAAGCAATGATCAGATCGGAATGACAGGAAATGAGAATAATCAAGGATTAAGTTCCTACCAATTTTGTTGTAAAAGTTTCTGCTCAATCATAAAACTTCAATGATAGGAGTTTCATAAAGCTCATCCGGGATATGCATAATGATCCACGAAAAACTGAAGGCTCAGTTGAAAAAAAGAACAGCCTTCTATTATTTGAACGCTAATAAAACAGATCGAAATTTTACACAATTCATGCAAGGCTTCGTTTCAGAGAATTCGATCCCTATCTCTTCTTATACAAATAGAAGAATATAAGCCGCAAAGAAAATGAGGTGTCATGTTTGTTTTATACGATAATGCGGTCGACCGAAGGCAGTACCGGTAAAATGGCTTGGAATGATTATCTGTGGGAAGAAGCCTTCATGTAATGATGAAAAAAAAGATCTAAGCTCAATTTCAAAGCGAACGTATAAATATGGAAGATTTCCAGGCAAATTTCCCGATCACTTCATTCTCCTATCTCGCTCTAAATTGCTCTAAATTTTAATCCCTAGTTAGATCAAAACCCACCTTCTAGACCTTGGTGAGCAGATCACCTAAATTGTCACCGAAGAGAAGATAGAAGCAATGAATGTGTAGGTGATGGGTTAGGCGTAAAGGGTGTGGAGTGCAACGTTGCCGCAAATGATAAGAAGAAAGCTAGCTGCTCTTTTATTAAGCATTAACGAATGTATAAGTGCATGCATAAAGGGAAGAAAAATACGAACAAGGAAGAAATTTTACTTACCGCTGAGATTCACGTCAAGCCTTATAGTCGATGATTGTCGTCTGATGATATCTCTTCAAATAGTATTTAGAAAATATGATGTGCAATAAATCATCATCGGTGTGAAGGTGTTTGAAGCAGTCTAGTGTGGAGTAGTCTCTAGTTATATCAAAGCCCGCTCCCTAGATCCTAGTGAAAAGATCACCTAAATTGTCACCAAAGAGATGATAGAAGTAATGAATGTATAGGTGATGGGTTAGGCGTGAAGGGTATGGAATGCAACGTTGCCCCCAAATGATAAGAAGAAAGCTAGTTGCTAATATTTNGAGAAGAAAGCTAGTTGCTTATATTTGCAACATAAACATCGGATGTTTTAATTTCGCAAGAATTTTGCTTTAAATTGCCAGCACCTCAACAATGATATCATTTTCTTTAAGGCTATGACGAGATGTATCAAGTACACACCACATTTCAAGCTATAAATTCGTAATTTTAACAGATTTAGTGATTATTTAATGATTTAGCAAATTTTACTGATTATTTAGTAATAACTATTCTTTGCGTTGAAATATCTTTCACTCATTTCGGGCAAGATTCGAAGCGGCATGCCTAGATGGATAGATGATCGACGATACGCTAATATGATCGGTTCATTGGCACGAATCGTTGAACTATGGTGGCAATAATTTCACGAACGAAACGGATGAGTGAATGAATTTAGCTGGTCTTATGCACTCTTTTTCCGCTTAGGTAAATAATTTCCGCCCCCAACTCTTGAACGGATCATTTGATAACTGTTGCAGCTATAAATCAATCAGGAAATAGATTGTTGCGGGATAAGCTAAACGTTATGTGACGTTCATTGGTCAAAAGACATCAACAGCTTTTTCTGAGTGCTGTGGAATAAGGCCAAAGGCGGAATAGGACTTTAAAGCATTTCGAATAGCTTTCTAGAAAAAAAAATGGTTGAATGCCATGCTGCACTTTTTGTTTACATAATTAAAAGCTTAATTCAAGAGGATATTTGCGTCATTCACTATTTTCAGAGATACAGACGAAAATGTTCCCATTGATTAAGCGTATTTGACCTATTGCTTCAACTAAAAACAATGCAATGCAGTTTGATCAATTTAGTAAACGAGGCAACTCATAGCAACAAAACGTTTGATTTTTCTTCTCATTGATGATGTCTACTCTCTAGCTACTTTGGAATTGTCGAAAACTTTTACACAAGTGGTCTCTCGTCGGTGTCCATTTCGGAATCAATGCCATACTCAGCCATCCTTCCCTCCAGTTCTCGCAATAAACGTCCAACACCTATCGAATATTTCATTTAAACCCGCGACATAAATGAAATACATGAAAGATTTGTAGATTTTGTTGATTCCGTTATGAAACTACTACCTCTTGTACGGTGCTCATAAAATCGAAAAAACTACCTCACACATGGCAAAATCATATCTAGCGTATGGTATCGAAAAACTATTTATTCTACCTGGGCCGTGTGGCATAAAACCGCCTGACATTGAAGCTTCTCAAAATGCTCTAATGATTCAACAACTGAATGCGAAAACATCGTGAGAAACCAGCAGAAATGTATAACCTATCTTATGCACCAATCTCTTTTAAACTTTACAAAATGTGGATTTAAACCATTGCAATTTTAAATCACCGTTTAAGTCACGGTCTTTGCTCTTCTGAAACTGGCTGCGTTCTCCTCTTGCAACTTCAATAAAACATTAGGCGAAATTTTAGATACTGATCCTACTGATGTCGGAATAGGATTGACTAGAATAGGGAATAACAGCATTGAATCGGCAAACGCAGACTATTTAATGTATATACGAAAGCTTTTGTTGTTGTTTACTGCACGAAATTCGTTCACCGATCAAAAGGTTATGCGATATTCGGTTCTTTATTGAAACGGATCGTCGGCTCTAAACCGTTGATTCAGAGCAAGGTTTTGGGAGAATCCCTTTCGTCCATCCAAAAAATCATCAGTGATGTTCCACAAAGAAGCATCTTAGAAGCAGATCACTTCTTGGTCTCTCTTGCTGATTTCGGACAGCCTCTCTAGTGAATTTTATGCTATTCGCTGATAGCTTAAAAATCTATTGCCTTCACTAGAACCTGCTATCTATCTTCACACGCTCTACTGTGCTCTCAGTATATTCGACTGATGGAAAAGGTTGTGGCAGTTGAACCTATTTTTTGTTTAATGTCGTGTATTTCATATGAATTTATAGCATGAACGATTCCTGATATTGAATGGATCCACTTTGTAATTTGATAATCATGGGATTTGTTGCTTTGATGCGAAAGTCTATCTCGGCTTACACTGGAGTTTGCATCGTTCAGAAAATGCCTGAAGTGCTTACAAAGTAAGGGATTGCGTTCTGCTTGCCTGAAGATATGGAAACCTGGAGAACTAATGATCTCTTGAACGTTCAATTATATCAATCCCTTGCAAACATCAGCTATCGCTCAAGTCCATGGAGCGCATCGGCAATGTTTGTGCTGTCTCCAAATAAGCGAGGCGTGGGGATTCGGAACAGAGGTGCGAGGCGTTTGAAGGTTTCTGAAACGGCGGTCGTCTTCTGCAATAATAGTTAATTCTCTGAAAACAGTTATGTCTCATGGTTCACTTTTATCTATCGTCTACGAACGCATTGCCCCACGATGTCCCCCCCCCCCCCTTCCCATGACCCCGTGAAAAAATTTTCCCGGCTCTCGAAGGCAGAATCCGCACTTCTTATGTCGCCAACAGTGGTAACCGCTGACACCTTGCTAGATCGTAAGAGAACGCTTTCAATATTATGTACAACAGTTGCGCTAATAGCAGGCATAGCCACAATGTCGTCCCAAAATTTCAATCCACATGTCACGCGTGTAAATAGGATATAGCTTGATTTTCTTGGCATGGTAAGAGTATAGTAGAACACAGATTTTTGAACAAAATTTACATGTATATCATCCTATCTTCTCACTATGCGTTTACATGAAGTGCACTCCATTTAAAGAGGATTAAAGACGTATTTCTGCATTTTAGTTTTAGGTTTGAGCGATGAACCGTCAAGTATCCCCACCTCTTTCTGGATGAAACGAACTATCTATTTATGGCTGGATTTTGTATGGGAGATTTTCAACGAAATTAAAGAGAATGAATGACTGTCTTACGTTTTCAGATTGGTTTTTCTTATGCTTCTAAATGAGCTTGAAGTAATCTTTTTCCGTGTCATCCTTTCGGTTTTTATGCCTCAATCCCTTATGCGAGATTCATGCGAGATTTTTCCACATAGACTTTCTCTTTATTGCAAACAGATGAATCCTTCTTCGAAGGGTGGCATTTAAGCGAAGTCAGCTAGAAAACTGAATCTCTAACAATTGCAGATGTATGAAGAGCAATTGAAAGTGCGGCAAGCGAATTCACGTCCAGTTTTTTCCTGAGATGCAGATTTCTCTTTTCTCCTCCAACATCTAATTGTCACGGTCATTCGGAATGGCCGATCGCAAACTCTACAGAAAAAGGGCCAGTTTGGAGAGATCAGTGATAGGGCTCCAGCAGAACACTGTAGCCGATGCGAAAGAACCCGATTAAGAGTATGTCAGGTTGACGTTTGGAGCGAAAGCTATATTAAGGAATCATTTTTTGCGGCAACGATTCATTGGGGATGCATCTTTAGCAGGGACGTCAGAGAGGGGTCTCTCAAAATGCATTTCTTTATTCGAAGAAATTATACGGATAATTTGCGATTCGCATATGTCAAAAAAATGTCCATCTTCAAATCCTGGAGCGCCTAAGCATAGATGAATCATGAACGAGTTCTTTCATTGCAGTTTTTCATTTCTCCTAGCTATTGTCTTTTGATCCTAGCTATACTATCACTAAATGCACATAAGAATTTGACGGTACTGTTATATTTCTAGAGGTTTAGAAAGATTCATTTCCTGCGGAAACGATCCGTTATGTGTCCATTATGCTGCAGCCAGGTGTTTGCCATTGTTTAAGAATGTAAGGGAATAAATAGCACATTGATTTTGGCTTTTGTTTTACACTCATCACATGAATTGGCCATTTCTGCAGGCACTTTTGATTCTCTTTTGCTTATGTCACTCATGCCTGGCCCACCTGTGAAGTGATTTGTTGGCATATTCGCACGGAAGCTATATTGTTCATTTACCACTTCATTCAAATGCTAAGTGGCAATATGGCTTCTATATAGCGGAATATATGAACCTAATGAAGAGAATCTAACGGATTATGAAAAGTGGAGCGAACTCTGAACGGTTCGGCAACAGTTGATAGCTTATAAAGCATTTATGAAATTCGCCAAAAAAAAAAACTGCGAATAGATCGTGCTGGAGAAAGCAGTTAGGAGGAAACGCTCTCTCCGTAGGTATGAGGAAACGCTCTTTCCTTTCGCTGCTTGAGAGGAATGTAATTTCGTGCATACAGTTGTTTATGCGGCCGATTTATGAATCTTTTACAAGAAACCTGCCCTATGTTTTTTTTGGGCCACGCTGTTCTTAAACTCATTTTCTCGTTTTGTGCTGCATTCCTCAGCTGTCATTGTTGTTGTTGTTGTTGTTGTTTTGGTTTACTCATGCGCAATCTGTGAGGGCATAAAATACCTCGGTATTTGGCTGTTTCTAATTTCGATCCCAAGCATATTGCTGTCTTTTTACGTTCATTTTATATGTCTTCAGAAATGTGCCTCTATTCAGTTGCGAATCGTCGACATATGGAACTATGAGAGTGATTATAATTTCTTGAAAGCTACGGCAAAAGGTCACCGAGGTCAAGATCGAAAGCAGCAATCCCAGCTCACCTACAATCGCATCGATTGCAACATTTTTGATGATGAAGTTGATGATTTATTCTGGAGCCTGTTTCGGTGATTTTTTCATCTCCTCAGCCAGTGATCACTCATGTAACAGCCTTTGCTTATTCTACTCATTGGTAAAGTAATCTACCTGATGTTTATTTATGCGGGTCAAGATAAATGCCTATTTATAAAAGTGCAGTTCTAGCATTGTACTTAGCGAGTACACCTGGTGTGCGCTGGTGTACACCTGGTGTACAAGTATGAACACACAGGTACAGTACAGGTATAGTGCACTAGGTATCTAAAGATGGTACACGCTTAGTCTAATACCATTATGAGGAGGAAATGCGAGTATTATGCCAAAAATTTTGATGGAATGGCATCACCAGTGATAAGAAGATCCAAAGGTGCCTCGGTGACTACTGTTGAAATCTCGTAGTTAAAAAATTCCTCGAAATGTGAAGTAAGACCTCGGATTTCTGGGTCGCAAGCCCAGTGACCCTAAAATCAATGAGCCACCGTACAAGGCCCAGGTGATAGGGGGAGGGGTAGGAGCGAAGGTGGCCTTTGAACACTTAAACAGATACAGCGTTCTCTGCTATGAGTTGTGAGCCAACAGCTGAACAGCTTAAATAAGTTTGCCGTTATTGAGGCTTTTCTATGTAACTCGAAGAGCACAATGATAATCGTGCCTCAGCATTGTCCACAGAAAATAAAGTCCATCTGCTTTTGCCACTAAAACTGACGAAAAGATGAGTACAAAAAGCAAAAGTGCTGTTCCAGTTATGCGGTATCACATAAATTAATCAATGACTCCTCTCGTTTGAGTGTGCTTCCTCGAAGAGGCACACCACAAAATAGCACGATATGTTACAGCATCGGCCAAGAGAGCATTTAGTAAAGTAACTAATAAAGTCAATTTCATATGCCCAGGAAAATATAAATTTAAGGATTTGTGGAATAGACAAAATCGTTGCTGCGAGCAAAATTAGCTGTTGTAAGTCAAAAACTTAAAAGTTCTATCAGTAGGCAAAAGTCAGGCTTTCTCCAGTATAGTAGATTGAGCTGATCCTAACTAGGTCAAGAATATATCAGGTACATTAATCGGTTCGCTAACTTGCAATAGCCGCTGAAAGGAGCAAGTTCAAAGTTTCAATAAGCACAAATTCTTCGAAGCACAATGAATTAATAAATCGGTATCTGATGGTATTCAAATCATACGATATGAGATTGGCAAAAGACATTTCATTGGCAATCTTTCATTGTCACAGATATAGAGCGAATATAAATGAACAAGCAAAAAATTCTCTACGTGATAGCAGATGAAAATTGAATTTATGACTGGTCTAGCCTAAAACGGGTCGGAATGCTAGCCTAAGACGGATCAGAGCATCTTCATGAAAGAGTTCCCATTTATTAGTTGCTTATATCGGAATCTCCACTCTCCAAAATAAGTGATTACAGAGAAATGGAGGCAAGCATATTTTTTGGTCTAGCTGCTGAAATTTTGCTAGCATGATCATTTTGAAAAAAAAAATATCGCCATTGCGATCTACACATTTTTCAGTTACTATCCATAGATGAAGAAGCAACAAAATAGGAATCCTGTTAATAACCGGCAGGGAGAAAGATCTCATGGCTTGAAAATTTATGTGGATCAATTGCGCATTCATGAGAACCTTCAATATTTGAACCTATGCAAAACGTTTAAACAGTGCTCCACAATCATTGCTATGTAATCATCGATATTACAATTTGCCTTATTCTAGTCTATCATGGTTTCTAATTCTTAAATGAGAAGAAATAACCCACTAATAAGCGCCAGAAAGCTTTATCAATACTAGTCCCGTTAGTTTCCCCCTCTCCCTCCACCCCCCTCCCCCCATAGTGTTAGTCCAGTTCAGTGAATTAAATGGTTAGCCAATAAAAGAAAAAACCTCGTCGGTCACATTTGGTTCAAAGAGATTTTGCTGAAAACACCAGATTGCTGAAAAAGAATGTGTTGATTGTTGCGTTGATCAACTTATGCATGTCCCACTACTTCTGAGCACCTGCAGCTATTCTACTGATAAGCCTCTTTTAGATACCATTCGCTTTCTGAGAATGCTATTTAATACAATCTTCTTACAGCTTTATGACTGAATTCCTCCAACCACAGTGGGAAATAACCACCATCAAAGTGTTTGTATAAGTGAATATTCGTAAAGCAAATCAATATTGCTCTCATTACGAAAAAGGTGAACTCATTACAACCGAAAAGTATACATATGTTATCGTTATGATATTGCCTTAATTAATTCAGTAAATTTATTCAATAATTTGCATCTTTTTGACACTTCTACTTCCGATGACTTCACCGCAAATTTGCATATATTTCTTCCAAGTGCGGAGAAACTTTTTTTGAAATTGATAGATTCCAATCTGAGAGATAATTTATTATTGAGAGGCAGCAAATAGCAGCATGAATAAAACAGTGTTAAGATAACGTCACTAATTGTGCCTATTGGATTGCTATAGGCGAAACTATTCTCTATGGCTGCCTTTATTGAATATCAACATATGCAACGTGAAGTGACGTCGTATTAGCTTCCAGTTAAATGCGGGCATCCACTCATCACTCATTCAACTAAAAGAAATCAAGTGTTCATTTATTGCGCCTCCAGATTTTTGATGTACAATTCACCGCTATTGTTCGACTTTAATTTTCAATTTCAGCTTTAAGTCGCTATTAATTTAATTTCAGCAAATATGGATATTATTATTCACGGCATGGATTTGCAATGATCAACGAAATAATGGAACATTTATCACCTTTGTTTTGATACTGATGATTTTTAATATGGTTGAGTAATTTTATGATCCGTTCGTTTTCGAACAAATATATTTCGCTTAAGTTCCCAGCACTTGTGAAATTTACAACAGGATTCACAATCGATTGTTTGAAAACGCTATATTGCCGAGCATGTGGAACTAAACGATAAATGAAGCCGTCATTCAATGCCATAGGAGGTGGTGGGGCATTACATCCCTAATTCGATAACGCCATCCTAGAAGCGCTTAAGACACCAGCCTCAAGTGCATCCGCCCTCTGTATTCGGCACAATATCTCTGGCATTCCAGTATATGTTTTCGTATAGCCTTTCCCAGCGCAATGTTATTTCGCTGCGCTTTTTTTTGTATTTTAATGAGGCGATAGTCATATGATAATTGCAAGTTAGTGCCTCCAAGGCATACGTCGTGTTGAATACCAGGCTGTCCTATAGCAGTGTTAATCTACAACGTTCTCAGACGTTCACACAGTGGACATTTCTATGTATGTCTCCGTCTGCATAGCATTCCATAGAAGCCAGTTCGAGAGCTTGAAAAGCAGAACGTATTACTCATAGATCGCAAGCTGAGTGCTCTAAGTATATAGCCTCACTGAAATATAATCGATCTATTTTCAAGAACTCAGCAAACTAAAATTCCGGTAAGAAAGGCTATATGACAGCACGCATGAAATACCAAAGATATTGTTCAAGGGTAAAGAAAGGGAAGCGCACACTCCGCAACGAATTATTCATCTAGGAAGTTTAGGCTGAACTGGACTAAATTTCCCTCACATATTCTGATCGGAGTAGGACGAAATCGAACTGGACGAATGTCGAAGAAATTTCACGGGCATCAACAGCCTAGGTGTGCATTCTGCATATTGGTCTATGAATTAGGTTGTTGAGCACCGTTAGCAGCTGTAATCAAAACTTCAAATTCATTGCGGCCTTCCTTACCTTTGACTGCATAACCTTATCAGCAGTTATTGACCATTGGTGGCACGTTATAGATCATATTTTTTAATATGCTTTTGTGCTTCGATAGCCCAAGTACGCTATTTCATTCTGAAACATTAAGAGTAAGCCTTTATAACTAAGCATTTTAACTGAGCATTTAGTGCCTATACACTTCTCCACACTGAACTTTTCTTTGCTTGTTAGCCCAAACACCAAGAGCTGCATCATAATTTCTGAATAATGCATTCGTCAGGTCACCTATTAAAAGGTGCTTGCACTATATAGTAGATGAAGAGGGTAGGAAGCATCTCATAGCTTAGTGCTCTTTACTGAAGCAGTTTCAAATGAGCCAATTTTTAAGTGCTCGCTTTTATTCGCAAAACTTCGAAAAGGCTGTATAACTTGACAATGGTTATACAATAGATCAATTTTAGGTGTTTACGCAGTTTCCAACCCGCCTCAAGCTATGCTAGCTACTTTCTCTTCGTACATCTGTTACCTTGTTTATAGCCTAAGGTGTCGACTGACGGCATATTTCAGATGGAGCGTTGATCCTCACATAACGTTTCTTTTACTGCTTATACGAGAACTGCTCATTGTGCAAGATTCTCAACGACGTTCTGGTTGCATTCTAATTATGAATTTGCCTTTGCCATCATATTTCAGGTGCTGCTTTCGATAAAAGCACGATTTTAGTTCGAAAATAATAATACGTTTTGATGTGCTAATACCCCTAGTAGGCCTAGTAGGGTCAATCACAGGACTAGTTTAGTGCTTTATATATTTATTCATTTATGATGATGACAAGTGCTTCTTATAAATTAATGCTCTCATTAGTGTGATTTCCGATGTCAATAGGAAATTATTTTCGATATCAATAGGAAATTATTTAACGCCATCAACGGTATGCATAAGAGCTTACATGGAATGTTTTCTTCAGATAGCTTTCAATTTGCTTCAGACAGTATGGGGCAGAGATCGATAAGGTATCGTGCGACTCAACTCCTTAACTTGCATACCCCACGTGATCGTTGGGGACTTTAATGGGACATAAAATCAAACAACTGCCTTTGGTCAAATGATGAGGGAATAAATAAATAAGCAAGTAAATAAATAATTAAATATTCTATTTCAGGACAATTACAATTCTTCAATAATTTTGGATAGATTCCCGACCATGTTCTCATCCAACCTTTTCTATAATCGCTAACTCTTCTAATGCTATCGTGCCGATAAAACAACTCGGAAGCACCCTCGCACTTTTATTCGCAAATAACATTTCCCCCCCCCCCCCTCCCACCCCCTCCCATCGATCCTCTTTATAAATATTTCTCCAGCAGATATTCTGCAATGCAACACTAGTCGCTCTTCACATTCAATTAACAAAGAAAAAGCCTGGCTATCGAAAACACTGGAAATAAATCCAAGTATCATAATCTCTACCTACCTTTATGCTTACTTCTCACACCTCCCCAAATCGGGTAGAAATTGATATTCCCTAACAACTTGTCGAATCTATCTCTCTTTTCCAGTTAGTCGAATCATTGAAATTCCTATCATTTGGTTGAATCTATCTCTATTTCCCAATGAATGGTGCGACATAACGCAACAAAGACAAACGCTATGAAGAACAGAATCGTTGATTAAGCGCATCGTTGAGCAATTGCTTTGAAAAGTTTGTTAACTAGAACATATGATATGATTATTAGCTATTAGCATCGCTGAGTTCAAAAGCAGCGTTGAAATATATGCAATTCTTGCAAACTTTCATTGCCGACAGCTAAATAATAATACAAGCTTTCTTGAAAGATTTAACAGATGCGTCTGATCGCCAACTATACACAGATCAACTATCGTTCTAAGAAATGTTGGGTTTGAAATTATAACAGGAGTTTTTTTTGCGGAAATTTTAGCAAAGCCAGCTGAACGCTTGTTGAGGAGTCAGCGAACAAGTTCATTGCAATTGATCACTTATAGCCTCTATGATTAGCGATCCAGCATGAAGTTCAATTGATCATAATATGCAAGCATCATGTTCTCCTATCATTTTCACTTCCTTTTTTCATTTTCTCTTTCTTTACTAGTTTCGAAAGCTTCAGATCAAATCCTAGGTGAGCTAATTGATTGCTTTCCTCGTTAAAATTTACTTTGTCGAACGGTCGTATTGAAAAGAATCCCACTTAATGGAAATGGAATTCCTATTGAGCCCTTCCAATAGCTAGCTGTATGATTGGCCTTTTTCAATTATATGTGAAGTGCTTCTAGCGTAGAATTTCCTTGGAATGCTTTCAGCATTTTTATTGAAGCTTTTCGGTTGCTCATAATTTTAACGTCAATTTGCTTGTCGTTTTCCATCTCCTTTCGTAGAAATTCGATTAAAATCTTCAGCAATTTGAAACTTCTTCCTCTTTCAAATTGTTTAGACTCACCTTAAAACCCTTCAATCAGTATATTCGAATAACGCGTAACGCAGATATGAGGAGTGAAGTAACAAAATAGATAGTAAGCCTTCAGTCGAGCAAGCACATTTCATATAAATGGAGGCGAGAAAATATGCCAACTCTTTCTTTTATTCGTATATGAGCCGCCCTCTACATAACATGTTCCACCTGAACCCAACACGTTTCTTGCATTATTATCTGATAAATTTGCATACGTGATCAAAACCTATCTTACCCGGATGACAATATCTATCGACTATTCGGGGAAGTGGCTACAACCAATCGAGATATTTCCATATAATTAGTTGCATCTGGCTTTACTAAAGACAACCCGATGTTTCTGCGTTAAAAGATCAACATTACTGACGTTAATCATTCGAATTATTTGCAATATTTCTTAGTCGAGCTAGAGAGAAATATTGCAGCACGTTTGCGAGGGAATTTTCGAAGGTTTTTAGGAGCCATAGCTTGATTTTACCACCACTTTTAGCTCTTAAGATATTCAATTGCTTTGCAACGGCGACATTTTCAATGCTCCAATAAGATAAGTTTGTTTATTCGATGCCAGCTCGAACTCACATCGATGTGCCTCGCACTCCCCTCCCCCTCTCCCCACCCTTCTAATCGCGCACACAGAGCCTTGTCGTGCACTCTCGCGACCAATATTTGTGGCTTTTTGTTTTTCAGCGATTTTAATGCTTGTAAGTTGATAGGATTCATCGTACAGTTTCCGCATAATGTGAGTTAAATTCGATTGTAACATCGTTAAACACAGCCTTATTTTAGTTGTTCAAAAATGAGCGAGTTTACTGACTCTTCAATTCCATCGAGGAAAAGCGCCGCAAAAGCTCAAAAAAAATTTCCCATTATTGGAGTAATTTTTCTTCTTCGTTTCCAAACTTTCGCTATGCTTAAAGATTGCTCTTGAAACAAACTTAAATTTTTGCTTCGTGCACAAGCTCACAACTTGTTAGCGGCTACTTTCTCGAGGACATCGTTATTCGTCACTGAATCTTTGCCCTTACGTTTACGATTGAGCGAATGCTCACTAACGATCTAGACTGTATTCAGCGCTATTTGTCTGCAATAATTCCGCTTATTGTGTTCAACTTAAAGAATCGACTAGCTTATAGCTGAGTACAATGACACGATACTCGAGAGCATGACGATAATAAAGGAATGCTGAAATGGGACGTTGATTTGTTTGAAGCATCGCCAAGAGATTCTGCAATATTCCTCGAAAAAAAAAATATTTTCCATCTTAAATCGATGATGTTATATTGCCATCACGTCAATCGTCGATGTCACATTGATGTCATTAACGATGCAAGAGCACTCAACACTACTCGTGGCCTACTCATCAAATCTCCTCTACCACTTACGTTAGAGCAGAGGAATTATTCGGCCCAGAAAATTGCATATCGATCAGTTGCGCATTCCTGTCATTCCATTAGTCATTCAGTTTATTTCCACTCGCATAATAGAATTCCTTGCCGTCTGGCATATTCCCAGCCTACTTATGCATATTTTTAAAGTCCAATTTGCACAAAATTAACTACGCTAGCAGAGAAATATGTCGATGTCTCTTTATTCGGTATTTTTAATGCTGAGATGAATAACGACATTTTCGAACTTGTAGTCACTCTCGAAAGAGTAACAGTCGGCTAATTTGCACAAGGAACTAATTTTCGAGATGAATTTCAAGAATGTTTTTGCGTATACATGTTTGCCACTTTCTTCAATAGATTCGAGTCATTATTTATTCAAGTCATTTCGAGTTGTAGAATTCAATGAATATAACTTGCAATAAACCCATAACATAGGTTTATATCCTTCGTTCGTTTTTATACCATCCTCCTGCTAGATTATAAAGAAATGAAATCTTAGGCTTGTCGTTCGTTTTCTTCACTTTTAAATCAACACAAACGAGAGATCTGAGCAAAAAATTTGTTAGCCATAACTCGTCGTCGAATTATTTCTGGTCAATTTAGAGCGCAGTTGATCGTATCAATGAAATTTTCAAGTGCTTATAATATTTGTTGCTTCATCTGTCATATTTCCAAATTTCCTGCTTTCGCATCTATCAAAAAGCACTTTATGCTGAGGTCGTTTGAACTGTTGACGAGTGGTCACTCTCGAATGGTCAAGTTAATATGAATATCGAGAGTGGCCGGCACTACTCTTCTATTTCTCGTTAAAACCGTTTTAAATTGATTGTAGGTTTATTCCTTTGGACGAGTACATTGTCATGTGTTTTCCAAGCTAAAATAACCCTATCTCATGTCACAAATCTCTCTCTTTTTTTCCTTTAAATCTGGTGGATCTGCGATATTCCATGCATGTATTTGACTATAACTCAGAGAAATATTTTCCAACAACGATTTATCGCACTTTATGAAGTATATATTCAGTTCGTAGTCGTTTGATGTTTTGCGCATTCGTTTAGAAATTTTATTCATTGCGGCTCTTCAGCGTTAACGGCACTTCACATTTTTCTACAAACAAATCAACTCTTGGGAATAGCTTTAGCACGACAAATGTTCCCAAATGCGAAAAGACCAATGATTGCTTTTGAAGGAGAAAAAAGAATTTCTTAAACGTCCTAATGAACCGCTTCCAAAATATGGGAATTCTTTTTTTTT
>JAARMF010000246.1:51600-81789 GCA_022844705.1 Toxascaris leonina
GTTTCGCAAGCCGACTATTAAATGTTGTGCCTGAAATTTCGAGTGGTGCACATTGCTCGAAGAATGGGATAGTAATCGTGTAGTCTATACCGACAGAGGTAGTGGTCGGTCGTATAGTCTACATCGATATCAGGATACTCTTCAATGGAGTACTCCTAGTTGATAAGCAAGTTCATTTCCGGTGCCTAAAATATAGCATCGCTCAAAAGTACAATAACTGGCATGTTTCTATTTTCTAATTTCCACAAGAGCACTCTCTTCACATTTTGCTCAATAGTTCGTTCTGTTATTATTGCTAGTGATGACGTCAAAGTTGTTGTTTTTTCTCCGGCTGACATTCGCCTCGAATTAAACAAAATTATCTATGGAGTTCTTCCCATATGAAAATTGAACAATAAATCTATTTAGAGTTTATATTAGAGTATCGCTCATTTTGTATTATATCAGCTATGACCTTCATGATCAGTTCCTTCTTGTTGAGAAGTAATATTCATTGGAGCGCTTGATTCTATGATCATTCAACAAATTCAATCCCTGGGAATATCATCTTCAAATCGCAAACGGAAACTATGACCCTCAAGAGAGATTTAGACAGCCGGTATATTTTCGAGCGCTTTTTTGCATTGAGAATGTGAAGCTGCTTTGTCGAATATTTGAAACTTATAACCTTTCATTTTTTTTTCAATCTAGTTCATTTATGTGCAGTGATGCTTTTATGTTACGCTTGGTGTAAGCTGATTGAAAACATTCTACGATTTATCATCTAGAATCCCAGCTGGCCTGAAGGAGGTTCTCGAATGAATCGCCAGAGATTGGCTATATTTCAGCTTAGCAGTCGGTCATTTGAATATTCATAGAGATGGTCGAAAACACATCGGACCGGATTTCCTCCTTCATTCCGGCAGTTTACAACGTGCTGAGTTCTTAATTTCTATACGTTCACGAAATTCTTCAATGATAAAATATTTTTTCACGTACCTGTTTATTCGCAATTGGAATCGATGTCCATAGCGGAGATTGTTTTTGGAAATTCGAGGAATTAATATTTTCATTCCAAGAACAGTTCATCTGCTGAAGTGAGTTTCAAGAATATGCTCTCTAAAACATCTCTTATCCATCGGCTATGTTCAAACGTCCCAGAATTGCATATTAGGCGCTCACATGACTTGCGTGTATATATGTTTTGCTTACCATGCTTTCTTTAATGCTTACAATGCTTATTTAAGTGCTTACAATGCTCTATTGGGATCGTAAATTGAATTCAAACACCAATTATTTGATTATTCAAGAGAAACAAGGTTTTGATGTGCGTTATGTGTTTAATTTATGGGCAGATATGTAAATGACAGAATACTTATTCTTTCATCCTCTTCTCATCACAAACCCACCTTGCTCTCTCTTCTCATCTCTTCTTCCTCTCCCCCTCCGCCCACCGTCATCACCTTTCGTTCAACTTGAATAATTCGAGCGCCTACGTTGAAATGCGCTCAGCGAAATGCCCGCATTAATGCGCGAAGAGAATGTCGGCTAATTATTTGTCACTGCTGTCGAATTCAATAAACGCAAACCGCTGCTTTAGGCATATATATAAATATATTTGTGAGTCAGCATTATTGCTCTGCACATAGTTGCATAGCATTTTTATCATCAATTCTCCAATAAAATTCATTAATTTCACTAAATTATTTTATAATCCAAAATATGGTGTTCTTTTCCACTTAATTATGAAACTGCGAGAGATGATATCAATTTTCGGACATTTTTAAATATTTCTCTCAGTAATTATAGCTTCAAAATAAGGTTAATTAAGAGGAATTGACGAAAATAGTTTCACTGAACGAGAATTGTTGAATATGCGTCGATTTAAATTCATTTATTTTATGAAACGTTGAGTGAATTCAAAGTGAGCATCATTAGACGACTTTTTGAATATTTGTTTTTAGGAGTTGCTGCCATCGATGGAATTGCTTGACCTCCTTAGTGGAATCGAGAGAGTGAAATTGCTTGAGCTCATGGAGAAAGTGAGATTGCCTGACCTCATAAGTCAATCACTGTATTAGCTATTGCATCGTCTCGTTAAAGATCAGTAAAACACTTTTCATTCAAGACATTTCAAGCTTTACATCGCCATAATTCTCTAGACTCATTAGCTTCCGTGTTGGAATTATTCAGCAGATATACACATTCCTACATAGGAACAGACATCGCGTCACGAAGAAACGAATGGACATGCAATTTCATAGAGCGCACTGAAAGCAGAAAATAATTAAAGTATTAAAGAGGAAGCCGTAAATTTTTGCTTCTCGAAGTTGTTTTCTTCAGAACTTGTTTACAAAATTAGGTCAATCTGTTTGTCATCAAGCCATCAATTTTGCGAGATGAAGAAGGGTGGGGGACGGGGGGGGGGGGTCAGGGTGGTTGATTTGGGACGAAGATGGAAGGACTAGTTCTATGAGTGATTTCTGTTCGCAGTGATTACTAAAGCTCTCTTTGTAGTTATCTAATCATCAGAAATCATTGAAGTGCCCAATCTAGTTGACGTAAAGGTAGAAATTGCTGCCTAGTCGACAACTTCTCGACAATCTTAGAGAAAAATGGACGGAAAACTTTATTGCAGAAATAAAAAATGGCCCTATTTTTAACATTTCAATTAAAGTAGCATATGCTAATTTAACAAAAAGAAAACCACTACTTCCGCAAATCCATCCCATATAAAGGGTTCGAAAATTTCCGTGGTCGAATTTGATTCATCCATCACCATTTTGCATATAAGCATACCGATGCTTCTGAATTATGTGTTATACTTTCGAGTCTTTCAATCGAATGCTCTATTGCTATAGCAGCTCACTATAGACAAACATTTGAGATGCTTGTTATTTTCCACAATATTGTGTATTATTATTTCCGCCTAATCGTTAGCAAGCATTTCCTATGGCATGGATAAACGTTTCGCGATTTCCACATGATTATATATGTATATACAATTCGATGGGAAACTTTTCTCGAATATTGCTATCCGTCATTGAATTAGTTCCACACTTCAGCTTCGCATCATTTCGCTTTCATTTGAGCATTTCCTGCTATATCGTTCCGCAACGAATAATCTTTTATATCAACAATCATTTTAGTTGTCATTAATTGCGGCGTTTTTCTTATTTATACGTTGCACGAAAATTCATTAGCGATGCGAATTGTCGAACTCATTTCCGTTGCAATTGACCATTTTCATGCGCTAAAAGGAAATGCTTGCTTGCTTGCTTACAATAAAGCAGCGTCATGACCTTTGAGATTTGCATCAACGATGAGCACTTTATGTATCTAGCTCTTGATTACGTTTTATCTATCGCTAAGATGCATCTCTAATGTTGCCGTCTTTTTTTTCTTCATCAATTATCTCACGTAATGTTTTTCTGTCGTACCCGTACTATCTAATTATTTTGTTTTACTCTCTATGTATAAAGCAACAATTTTTCTTCGCTAGCATTCGACGGAAATAACTTGCAATAGTCGATGTAATTTCAGCTAATCTCTCCAGTTGTCAATCCTCATAAACATCATTAATCCCATTTTTTGATCAAATTTCTTTCGTACGTTCATCTTCGTTGACGTACTGCCGCTAGCTGCTAAAATTGATGAACTTTGATCTCATTTCTTTGCTCTTTATCCTTGTAATTCTTAAGTTCGCCTTGGTGAAGATAACTAGAGATAACGAAATTTTATGAGAAATTTTTTCGTTAATTTTCAGCGGTTTTGCTTTGCCTATAGGAAGATTCTAGTGCTAAAATGAATTCTGTTTAACAGAGTGGTTTGCAACACTCTTAAAATTATAACGGTGGACGGTGTAGGAAGGTTTGGAATCGCACCAATAGAGTGAGAAAATGCTAGCAATCAACAATAAGTAAACAAGGAAGGGTTTGTGAGGTATTGCACAGCTTTTCATCGATGAGGTCAAAAAGTTTCCGATGCAATTCTGAACTTGATCAGTAAAGCGGGAACGATCGCTTTTGCAAGCCGAGTTTTGTCCACTCTTTAGCATGTGCAATATGTCGTTTTATCCTATGGCAAAATTAAAGAAGCGCTTGTATGATATTCCGATGACAAATTCTTTTTGTCATTTGTTTGTGCTTTTAAGCACGCAGTCGACTATGAAAGGAAGGCAGAGCAATGAGGGAACCATGCGAAAGAGCTTTCGACCATAAGTATAGTACTAGCTTCTTAGCTGGGTGACAAGGAAGTGAAAATGCAAGCCGTAGCTATGTGATTGAGGACGGACGCGTCAACATTTTTGACACTGATCTATTATTATTTGGGTTGGTGGTACCTTCCTCCAGTATTGCTCTGAAATGGCTAAATATTTTTATCGAGCGACTAGAACATGTTCTAGTAACTTGAGAATAAGCTCTTCACAGCGATTTACCGAATTAATTTCTTTCTGTTAAATCAGCTACGACAGTCCTCCACGCAGTTTCTCCGACAAGTATTACTCAAATAGCACAGCGCATCGCCATCCAACTCCAAATAAACTCCCTCTCGAGCTTAGAGACGAAAAATTTGTCAAGTCCAAAGCAACAAAGGGCGTTTTGCATTGCTTTACTCGCGTATGGATGATGTAGCTAGCTGTTCACATAGTATGGCTGATGATATAGCTCCTCAGGCAGCTACTAAATTGCGCAGTTTGAGAATTAGGAGCGAAAAAATATCGAATACGACGAGAAGAAGGTGCTTGGCAACTCATGATTTTAAGTCGGCCTTCCCAGGAACGAATGCTCGCCTCATAGTTGAATGAATCCCCAATTTATGACATTATATAGAAGCTGAAGTGCATTGATAAACTTGTATGCATGTGAGGGGTTTTTTGCAAAGCATTATGAAGTGCTTGTCTTAAAATCTAGGACAGATTATTTATTGCTGCTATAGCTCTTAGTAGGTTTTTGCGTCGGAGCTTAACGCCAACTCCAAAAAAATTAAGCCCAATTTTTGGCTTTTAAGCTATAGCTGTAATGGAAGCTTATGCTGAAATCCACCTTCATAAGCAATAGATGTAATAGATGCGTCTAAATGAAACCTTCCCCTAGATATTTTCTTTGAAAATGCTTCTCCATGAGATTCCACTGAAGTTGATGCAGCAAGTGACTTCCATAGCTAACCTGACAAAACGAGAATGCGATGTAAGATGTCTGCAAGTGCTTCCTTAGGATTCAGATGCAGAATCAGGTTAACCTTAAGCTTTGACGCAAGAACCGACCAAGAACTCTAATAGGTTTGCAAGAAGCTTGTTAGAGATCTAAGGTCTGCAATTAGAGGTCAGTGTGAACAAACCTTAGAGGTGAAAGATGGCCAATTAAAAATGCTAGATAAGTATTTTATGCATTTTCATAGCGATGAAAAATTGCGAACACAAAAGAAAAATTCCTTAAGAAAAGAGCGATCTATTCTTTGAGGGACCTTAGAAGATTTCTACACGAAATCGTCATGTTGTTGACGATAATAATAAGCTAGAGAAAATTTTTGCAGCACTAATAATTTGTTTTATATGGTTCAACATATATGGTGAAGCTAATATAATTATATGGTATGATTGAGATAATATTATCGCACATCTTCGACAGCTGTTTCGCTTGTTTTCCACATCGATAACTTAATTATTACCATCTCTATTCGAGTGAAATGCTTTCATCGCAAATTCTTTCTTCTTCTTTTTTTTTTCTTCGCAAAAGCATGCCGTATATCTTATAAATTTATGGAAGTGGCTAATGCCAATTTGTCTGTCTAGATTTTATCTACCTGTAGTCGCCGATCAAATTTTCTCGCTTCATTGAAAATTTAAAATCCCTATCTTTCCTTTACATTGGCATATTTTCATTGTAATAATTCATTGAGCTAATCACCGATGTTACTTGATTCATTGCATTGATTGCAATATGAACACTGCAATTGCAATTGCACTTCATTGCTTCACAATTGGAAATTATACGCCAATTATCGGAGGATTTTTGCCGCTGGATAGTGGAGGAATTTCTTTTCGTTTGGCTGGTGATGTTATTATTTACTCGCTTAGACGAGTGGAAATCATCTTAGTTGTGGAGTTGTAGGTTAGCCATATTGGGCGTATTTCCTTCGTATAATGAATGAATGCATTAATGAAGATTGCTTCATTTCTATAGCTCTGCAAATCTTTTAATACAGCTATAAAGCAATCCTTATCAATGCACCATTATGGATTCAGAAGGCCTTAGGCAGAAAATAATCAATTCACATGTTCATAATCGGAAATCAAGAGTTAGGCTGGCTATGTAGCACACTCACTAATCTTATCAGCGATTGTCTGCCTTTTTTCGGGAGGGGGGTTGGAGGGGGGGGGGGGGGGTGGGAGCAGGGAATGGAGGAAGAACAACGAGGACAATTTTGTAACTATAAGGCTTTCAGTATTTTCCCATCATCCATTTATAATTCCCTTGTAATTATCACCTCGTCTCATATAGCCAAATAACTGAAGAGTCATCATCGGAAAGCGTCGAACACTAATTAATATTTTAAATGGTTATTTGAGTTGATTTATCTGTTACAAGGAGAGGAAAGAGAGGGGGGAGAGGGGAGGGAAAGGTGGGTGGGACGTCTCTGGAAAGGGCAATCAACAATGGCGCATTCAAATAAACAAATAAACTAATTTGCATAGAAATTAAGTGCTCAATGCAGAGCATTTAATGTTGCAATGATATACTCATGTAAATAAACGAACGTGGAGAGTGAATTTTTAATCACTTTGCAAGTAATTGATCAGTAAACACACGGAGACATAAAGGAATCATAATATATTGCTTCATCCCTGCAATCTCCCTTTGTAGAGCTACATTATTGCGACATCAATTTCTAGGCGTTATGTATGTATGTGCTCATCGATTTGTCTAGTCAACAGTCCATATATATCTATGTCTGACTGTCCGGGCAAAAACAACATCATGATGATATTTGTCTATTTCAACTCATTTATCTATATATTATAAATTTTTAAACCTTCAATAATTATTTTTTCACNNNATATCTATGTCTGACTGTCCGGGCAAAAACAACATCATGATGATATTTGTCTATTTCAACTCATTTATCTATATATTATAAATTTTTAAACCTTCAATAATTATTTTTTCACATCATCGTTTTCGACATCGTGCGAACAATTTGCATAGAAATTCCTCGATCAGAATTTTTTTCAGCGGATTTCCCCCCAAAAAAGAACTCTTTATAAGGTTTCATTCAAGCACTGAGATCAACGGAAATATGAAGACATCACTCTAGTGATTTTCAAATATTTCTTAGCAATCCACTAAATTAGCTAATAAGCTCAGTTTCAGCAACAAAATTGCTCATCGCAATAATTTGTCTAGTTCGTTTTTCTTCTCATTATGTAGTTGAGACGCTAACATCATGACATAAAATTGCGACAAAAGAATAATCTTCCATTAATGCACTAATATGCAATATTATCCTTGACTTGTTGTATCTATACCCCTGTGATATCATTAATAGGCATCTCGATTAGATATGACTAAGCTAGCCGAATGAATTTGATTCCGCTATTATTATTGATGGTGCTGAAGCGTTGAGTGATCCAGTGGAAAATGCAGAAATATCCATTAATAAATTTTCTATCATCATTTTGTTTATTTCTCATTTCCCCTTTTGGCAGTTTTTTTCGGCATTCGAATTGCGACCATTAATGATTATCCTTGAATGTCAATTTAGACATCAATTTAGATGCGAATCACCTACAGATATTCCACTAGAAAAGAACAAAAATTAATTCTAAGGACATCAATTTAGATGCGATGACATATAAAGCTATCTTCATGAATTAAAGTACCCCCTAACTGACTAGAAGCTATTTCTTTAACAACATCTAAAAAATCGTTGGTGAAATGATTTGATGATTTGCATAGAAGCAACTCACGTTAGGGGGTCGGTAGCTCAGTGGTAGAGCCTTCGCCTGTTGAACGAAAGAGACACGGGTTCGATTCCCGGCTGATTTCCCAACGGATCACCGGAAGGCTGGCTGACCACCAGGCGTTCCAAAAATTTGGTCAAAACAACCATGTTTGGTTGTCAGCTGCATCGATACGGGAATCGATGAAACTACAGCTGTCTCTATATTTTTGCTGTAACTCACGTTGCATCGCCAATGATATTTATTTATTTATTTTTTTGTCATCTATATGTCTCATTTCACTATTGCATTTGAAGCTTCTAGAAAACCATCCAAGAAAATGTGGCTCTTTCTTTTATCTACGCTTTTCCTCTCAGTCTATTAGAAAGTTTGCTTCTCATCACGTTCTTGACAAAAAAAACTTGCCGAGCCGAGTGTTTATAAGCGCGTATCGAAGTAGCAGTTGAATAACTTTGCTTAAATATTTTTCGAAATATTGCTGATTAAATGTTACTATATATTTCTAGTGAAGGAAGCAGTTAAAGCTGATTTTAAGCTTCATAAAGAATACATCGCTCGTTTTAGACCTTCCAAATTTTGTTGGAAATTCAGCGTGGAATTTTCCAGCCGCATAGTGCATCTTTAAAAGTCGCCTAGAATATAGTTTAAAAGTCATCGTATTGCTGAAACTAATAAGAAAGAAATAGGCAAATCTAGCATCATCAGCATTATTTGCACGATCGCCTCATTAGCCACAATAACCAAACGGCATTCAGAAACTGTGATTGTGAAATTCCTTATATACAGTCTTTATTCCTTGAGCCCTGCATTTGTGGTAATGATAAATCCATTTCAGTGATTTTATGCTTGATAGGTGGATGGGTGGGGTGGAGGGGGGGGGNGTGGGGCACAGAATGGGGAAGAGAGAGAAAGAGGTGGGAGGTTCACGTTTTATTCAGTAACAGCAGTAAGAGATCCTATTCCCTTCTCTGTCGCCTTTTAAATTTACCTCATCGGTCACGATGAATGCGTCTGGCAACAATAAAATCGTCTAGCAAATGATGGCGGCAGCTGTGGAATTCAATGTGACAATTTCTACGAAAGGCAGTCGTTTCAATGCCATTTTGAGCTCCTCATTAAACAGCAATACACAGACAGCTTTTATCACTGAGCACGCTTGTGGTCCCCAATGTAGTAAAATCCCGAAAAAATTAGAAATATGAATGCCTATCGAATCCTCATTCTCAAATCTTTCCCACCTGGTAAGACAAAGTCAATCGTAGTAGAATTTGCCTTACAACTAGACTTAAATATACAGATATATGGAGGTATTTCTTCTCACGGCTCGCACAAATTGAGATAAAGTTTCCGACAACTTCCGCATACCACATAGGGCTCGAAACTGAAATGAAGCATTTCTTTTTCGTTTATTGTAAGGCAGACGAATCGATGATGATGGCTATCCCAAATATTCTATCACAAAATTACTATCATCCTCTACTTCTCACTCAATAATTTCTTTGGGATTTTATGCTATCCAATTTTCGGTCGAGTTGTTCGACCTCTGCCGCACTCATATCTGATCCACAATTTGTTAGCATCATTCTCGATCGTTTGCATTAGCAAATAAATAGGTGTGCTAGTTCATACGTTGTATATGATGCGCATATCATTATTCGCCGGTGCTTATGATTGCATCTTTTTTTTCGCTTCTTTATTGCTATTCATAATTGCTTGATGTCGCCGATGGCTTATTCCTAGAATTGCTCTAAACTAATATTCCATATAGCCGCATATGTAAGTTTGCCGTCTAGCCGCCTCTACAAGTCTACAAGTTTATTTAGCTCGTTATTACGGCGATATATTTGTACACATCTAATGTTTATGTCCATGTGGGATGTTTGTGCAGTCGTACTTCCCTTGAATCCATGACACATTTATGGCAATCCCCAACAGTATTGATGCGATAGTCTTAAGTGCTAGACACTGCACCTAATATTCCAAAAGGTATTTCATGAAAGAAATGATCACAGTGTGTGATTTTAAGATCGCAAAATGAGCAAAAATATTTATTTTTGCAATTCGAAATATTATTTGCAAGTGAAGTTCGAATAAATTAAACGAATTATTGCAAATATTGTCTTAAATTGGCCAAGTGTATTAGCAATCGATTTTGTGAGTAGAACTGCAAGAGAGAGTGCCGTATCGGCCTCTCGAATGCTGTGTCCAGCTATTCGCCGCGATAATATACCACCATAGAGGGCAAAATTTTATGACCGGATATGGCTAAAAGCCCTTATTGGTTGCTCAAGGAAAGTAAGCTTCTTAAAGGATTTTAGTTAAGGTCAGTGAAAAAGGTGTCCAATATTTGAGCACTTATCACTTGAATCATTAAAACATTTAGTGCTGGTGTATAATGCACGAGTGGCCGGCAAGTATGTAGTGAATGATAGCCAAACAAACAAGGTTGTGTCTATTATATAGAGCAATAGCAGCCATTTGACTGCCGACTTGCTCTCTATACTTTCATTTCTCTTGCCTCACTAATGGAGCCTAATTACATTACTTGCCGATGCAGTATCCCCCCCCCCCCCCCCTCATTCCCCTTCATCCCTCTCCTGTCCTATGACAACCAGTTGTGTGTTTTTTTTTCAGAAATGTGCGAACTGCACTTTGCGGCTAATCACAATTGCGGCATTGTCTAGTTTCTTGTTCGGATCCAGGACAACAGCAATTATGCGTCCTTTAAAGCTCCCCCGTTCTCAGAAATAAGATTTGCACCTTCACACTTTTCCAGGCTTGAGTGCTTACGCTCGCCTGATTGAGCAGTATTTTTGTGGATGGACGTTGCCTAATTATTTTTTCAGAAGCCCTAAAATGCGCTAATGAACTAATCATAGAAAGCCTATGTTGTACGCTCATAGATTCTTAGATTCTTAGAAGGCGGCTTGTATAAAAATAAAAAAATAAAAAAAATAAACGAGCATTCAACAACTGAATACCTCATTGACCACCTCATTTTTCACGCTCTGCTCCCCTCTTTCTCTTCCCTTTTCCTAGGCTTCATGAATTCTGACGGGGTGCAAGTTTAGTAGCAATCTTCAATGATTGAATGAAGCATTCGATGATCAATTGGCAAGCATAATTTCAAAACGTTCAATATATCTTCTAAATCATCTCATAATCTTGCAATCCATCGCGAGAATGCATCGTTTCGAAGAGAAGAAACCTTCGCCTTCGTCATCGAGAAATCCATTGTGTCCAACATATTATCCCATTGGCATTTGTTTAGACATCGATGTTGTTTTTGGTGCTTCTTTTCGAGTTCCACTGAATATTCGACGAAATTTGAGACTCTCTAAAGAATAAATTAAAGCCGAAGAATTTCTTTTCGACATAATTTGAATGCAAATCAAATGTGCTTGTCTTGTTGAATTTGTAGATTTAGTACAACGTCAAAATTCATTCGCAAAATAATAATCGAGTGAAATTTGTGGGATAAAAAATGAGGCATTTCATGGGAATGTTTCTTTTTTTGATACAAATTATGATAGATGAGGATGGTTCTAATCCATATTGTTTCGATGAAACTATCGCTAAGCTCACATTTGCCTCTTAAAATGAATGTGACCTTGAGGTTGCGAGAGAGATGAGCAACGAATGAAACAAATCCAGCATTCATTGATATTCATTCGAGAAGCACTCTACGAACTGTTGGCCCTTATCACTTTTTATTTAAGTGATACGGTGATGATAATGCACTGATAATTTAGGTGATCAATTTGCGTCAAGTGCAAAAGTTCAATAATATTTTAACTTAATTGGATAATTAAAATTACTATCGCTTTGTTGTTGGGATTTGTTGCTGGTGAAGTGGCAATTACTGATTTTTCGCTTCGCCTTTACTTCATCGATTATCTATAGTTAGATGAGTTATCACCGGAACAACCCAACAGTTCTGAGAACAATAATGTTCTGTGAAAAATTATTTGATTCCGAGGCCGTGGACAGAGGCCATTTATGAAGAGGTAGGAAAGATCTTCAAAGAGAATGCAACTGTACTGGAGAGTATAGACGCTTGCATAAGTGCAAGCTATCATAGTATTTGGCTAATACCCTTATAGTAATTGGAAATAAAATTGCTCTCTTGAGACATATATAGCATTTATAGCTAGATGTTAAAATGTGTCGTCGAATTGTTTCCTTTTGTGAAACGCATTCATTCAATTGACTAACTTACTTGTGCAAATATTGACACTTCTCTTTTCAGAAGGTTGTTCATAATTGTGGCCATTTATGACTGTTTTGTCACATACTTCATTAACGATGAACAAATAAGATGCATTCACTAGTACATGCTTGAATGCATAAAATTGCTTAGAAAGACAATCGAGCTAATGACCAATGAAGTCGTCGATCAACTAATAAACAATGAAAATGTGATGAAGTTTGCGAGAATTTTTCGACGAGAAACCGTTTTCATCTCCCTGTCGAACTTCAGTGGGAGAGGCGGGGGAAGAGGGGAGAGGGGGGGGGGGGAGGGGAGTGAGGCGCTAGCATTTTGCAGAACCCTTATCGGAGCGGCCCTTTTCACAAATACTCTGGCGTCTTGCACCTGCAACTATTTAAGCTATAAATGAGCTTAACACTTTCGTTAGTGACCTTTGCTGGGGTGGTCATAATTTTACCAAGTGCAACCGGACAACCCAATGCAACGAGGTGCTGAAATGACTGCTTTCAAAGTATAGCATTGAATGAATGAAGAAATATAAGCGGATGGCTACCTAAAAAAATCTCCTACAATATTCAAACGTCACAGATGTGTCTTTAGCACAAATCAGAGCGGTAAATGTGACACATACTTACGTATTTATTTCCTGTTCTTGGCCAATTAGCGCCATATGTTGCCAATAAGCTCTATATATGAGTAGATACCTCTATATTTTCATTTAGCTGGCCACTTGCATAAATTCGCTAAAGATTCATGCAATTCTACACTTGAAAATTGCATTCTGAGTATAGTTTCTATGTCTGGCTAGCAGCTTTATCTGCATATTTTTGTGTCTATTCCATATTTCAATTCTGGAAGTCGCTTAAGTTAGATTCGTCAAACTTTGTGGGTGCAATACATTTTACAGCATAGGACTATTTCCTGTATCATTTTCCGGGCATTTCACAAAGATCGATTTCTCACTTATTGGTCGAACTTCCGGAAGATGGTGGGAGCTAACGTTTTGCAGAACCCTTATCGAAGCGGTCGTTTCAATGAACTCTCTGGCGTATTGTTTCATATATTTGTGATCAGTTGTGGCTTATGAGACTGACTGTATTGACGCCCTGTTTGTGGTAGTTTTTATTTGTGTTACGCAGTCTTTTTTTTGAAATTTTTTTCCTCAGTTTTTGACCTCCCTTGATTCAATAATTTGTTGGCCTATTAAACCAGAGGTCATTAAGCTAATCGATCAAGCGATCAGCAGAAGTGATTGATTGATCGATCAATGCAACCAATCAAGAAAGTACGAAATATTTGAGCGAATTCGAGACGTGTTATTTATCTCAAGCTTTAACGACTGAAAGATTTTCTCATCATTTTTTGGCTCGGCGATCGGTGAAGTTTTCCACTTCTCAACTTTTCAGCCTATCGGCAAAAACCTTTTTCGGCAGAATGCTGATCCGCAATGCTATGAAAAGTGGATTTCGTTCAATTTCGAAACGCCTTAAACAACTTTGCGGCAATTTTAAATCCATTTAGCACTTGTTTGCTTCCTTCATGATATCTCTTGCGAAGATTATCTCCACCATTTTTTTCCTACGACCTCATCCTCTTCCTTATCGGGAGCACAGGTATTGTCGTACTAGAAGTGCAGGTACCGTCCGACTGGGGGGTGTGAATATTGTCCGTTTGGGAATGCAGGTGTTGTCCGACGGAGAGTGCGAGTACGGTTCGATTGGGATTGATATGTGCTTCATGTTAAGGAAGACCATCTTTCTTACAGCACTTAGAGTATTTCAAAATAATAATAGTGCACACTCTACTAAAAACAATAGAGAAAAACCCCGAAGTGCTTTTAATCTTTTCAAAGGAAAGATTTCCCATCCGATTTTCTTACTAAATCATGATCGTCAATCTCGCTTTTGATATCCGCTTGATTTGCATAAGCGTTGCTTAAACGAGCCTTCAACTATAAACAACTAATTTCTACTCAAGATAAAGCTTTTTAGCTTATTGCTTACGAAAATATGCTAGTTGCCACGTAAGGCTACTTCAACATAACACAGATTTTATAGCTGCTCATCAAGCTTCTAACTTTCTTGCGGTAACAAGATCTTTATGACAGTTCTTCCTCAGTTCTTGATCTCCCTTGATTCAATAATTTGTTGGCCTATTAAACCAGAGGCCATTACGCTAATCGATCAAGCGATCAATAGAAGTGATTGATTGATCAATCAATGCAACCAATCAAGAAAGCATGAAATATTTGAGTGAATTCGAGACGTGTTATTTATCTCAAGCTCTAACGACTGAAAGGTTTTCTGAGCATTTTTTGGCTCAGCGATCGGTGAAGTTTTCCACTGCTCAACTTTTCAGCCAATCGGCGAAAAGCTTTTTCAGCTGAATGCTGATCCACAGTGCTATGAAAAGTGGATTTCGTTCAATTTCGAAACGCCCTAAACAACTTTGCGACAGTTTTGAATCCATTTTGCACTTTTTTGCCTCCTTTATGATATCTCTTGCGATGATTATCTTTATCATTTTTTTCCTGCGACCTCATCCTCTTCCTTATCGGGAGCACAGGTATTGTCGTACTAGGAGTGCAGGTACCGTCCGACTGGGGGGTGTGAATATTGTCCGTTTGGGAATGCAGGTGTTGTCCGACGGAGAGTGCGAGTACGGTTCGATTGGGATTGATATGTGCTTCATGTTAAGGAAGACCATCTTTCTTACAGCACTTAGAGTATTTCAAAATAATAATAGTGCACACTCTACTAAAAACAATAGAGAAAAACCCCGAAGTGCTTTTAATCTTTTCAAAGGAAAGATTTCCCATCCGATTTTCTTACTAAATCATGATCGTCAATCTCGCTTTTGATATCCGCTTGATTTGCATAAGCGTTGCTTAAACGAGCCTTCAACTATAAACAACTAATTTCTACTCAAGATAAAGCTTTTTAGCTTATTGCTTACGAAAATATGCTAGTTGCCACGTAAGGCTACTTCAACATAACACAGATTTTATAGCTGCTCATCAAGCTTCTAACTTTCTTGCGGTAACAAGATCTTTATGACAGTTCTTCCTCAGTTCTTGATCTCCCTTGATTCAATAATTTGTTGGCCTATTAAACCAGAGGCCATTACGCTAATCGATCAAGCGATCAATAGAAGTGATTGATTGATCAATCAATGCAACCAATCAAGAAAGCATGAAATATTTGAGTGAATTCGAGACGTGTTATTTATCTCAAGCTCTAACGACTGAAAGGTTTTCTGAGCATTTTTTGGCTCAGCGATCGGTGAAGTTTTCCACTGCTCAACTTTTCAGCCAATCGGCGAAAAGCTTTTTCAGCTGAATGCTGATCCACAGTGCTATGAAAAGTGGATTTCGTTCAATTTCGAAACGCCCTAAACAACTTTGCGACAGTTTTGAATCCATTTTGCACTTTTTTGCCTCCTTTATGATATCTCTTGCGATGATTATCTTTATCATTTTTTTCCTGCGACCTCATCCTCTTCCTTATCGGGAGCACAGGTATTGTCGTACTAGGAGTGCAGGTACCGTCCGACTGGGGGGTGTGAATATTGTCCGTTTGGGAATGCAGGTGTTGTCCGACGGAGAGTGCGAGTACGGTCCGATTGGGATTGATATGTGCTGCATGTTAACAAAGAGCATCTTTCTTACAGCACTTAGAGTATTTCAAAATAATAATAGTGCACACTCTACTAAAAACAATTAAAAAAACCTCGAAGTGCTTCTAATCTTCTCAAAGGAAAGATTTTCCATCCGATTTTCTTACTAAATCATGATCGTCAATCTCGCTTTTGATATTCGCTGATTTGCATAAGCACTGCTTAAACGAGACTTCAACTATAAACAACTAATTTCTACTCAAGATAAAGCTTTTTAAACTTATTGCTCACGAAAATATGCTAGTTGCCACGTAAGGCTACTTCAACATAACACATACTTTATAGCTCATCAAGTTTCTAACTTTCTTGCGGTAATAAGACCTTTGTGACAGAGCCAATAGGTTAGCACTATGGAGAACATCAATTTTTAGCGCCGAAATATTTTCCATAGCATTTATTCCCTCTGATCTTTATTGAAATTTTAATCTTCCTATGCCTTTCAGATATTTTTCTCCATTTCAGGTGACCATTGGCCAATTCCTATTAGTCCTAATTTCCGTGTACGAGTTTTTCATCAATCTTCTACCATCATCTTCTTCTTTTTCGTATTTCAACCATTCGCGTGATTCGTCTAGGCAATGCTGCGCAATACGGAAATGAACTCATTGATCGTTATTGGCTGAATTTAAGTCCATCCAAAAATGTTGCACTTGAAGCGATTACAAAAAGCTGACTCAACCAACAATCATTTATCAATGAACTCTCTGGTGTATTGTCTCATATATTTGTGATCTGCTGTGGCTTATGAGACTGATTGTATTGACTCTTAGTTTGTGGTAGTTGAGCTGAATCGCTCATGAATGGTCTAATCGAGGGAACAAATTCTTCGGCGCATTCGGCCAGTTGTTTCCGATTAAGTGGAGCTATAAGAGCACTTATATCATGCTAATATATTCAAAACTTTCTTTTCAGCTTTTTCGTTATTCGTGACGAGCAATNTGTCATACTGAATTCAATAGAAGTATAACAAATTAAGGTTACTTTGTTTATTGATGAATCACTTTGAAGAATATATTTTTCTTCATTTTTCAAATAAATTTATGAAATGGCGAATGGGTAAATAGAAATGTGGAACTTTCAATGAAAAGACGATCAGTTAGTTCATTGAACTCATATTTTATGGAAAATGAATACAACTTAGCATCATAAATGTTTCAATAAACGCCATAAGTTCGTAAACATACGAGGAGTGCTTCAATGCTATGCAATTCTTCATGGCAATTGACAATGGATAGCGCTCGATGGAAAAGAGAAAGAGTGGTTCAAGGGTTGGAGGGGAAGCAGAGAAGGATCGAGAGGGAAGGATGGGAACGGATTTATTAGCTCCATTAGCTTTAATTGCTGTTCGTATGCAGATGGAACATTGAAAAGTTAAAGGTTATATATAATTATGTTTTTATGTTGTATGTTGTTGTTTATTATACGGAGCAATATATATATATATATATATATATATATATATATATATTGCTCCGTTTCGTTTATTCATTGTTTGATGACACGTTTCGATATTACATCAATGATACATCGATTGCTTTTTCATCGTTATGATGTGCTTATTTATAATGCACTACTGACTTTTGGAATATCATCAATATGTTCAATTGTGCATTAGTTATTGCGCATATGTTCCACATAAAAAATATGACGTATGCCAACGAGAAGATAACCGATAATGCTATATATCTCAATAGGCTCGATTGTTGGCTCGATAGGATTTGTGGAAATTTTCGAAGAGCCTTCATTTGCGCGTATATCAGCTTATTCATATATTCAAGCTATTCAAGGTATTAGCTTATTCATAGCGGATGGGTAGAAAAGTATGAATGATATGGGAAGATGTGAAGCGCTTATGGGCTGTTTCTCTTCATACAATCACACCAAATGTTTGCTTCCCCACCCACCCACTCCCCCTCCCCCCGCTCCCTCCCTCCCACAATCGAATCGATCACTGATGTATATTTCTAAAAAACTATAAAAACTGCGCTTTTATCTGTCCACAATTTAATCGGATCTTTCCGTGTTGCAAAATTTTTATGGAAATTCGATTAAATCAAATGCTTAATACCAAGTTGATTGGCTAGTTGCAAGTTTATTCGATACTTGAGTGCATTTATGATCATTCTTTACTTGATAAACAAGCAAAGCGTTGATGCAATAGTTTCCTTTATGTTGTCATCATAGATTCTACCAGTGCAAAATTGCGATAGCCTCTCGTTAGCTATTGAACTTGCTTATAAACCGACTTGTTGATAGTTGGTGAAAAGATATGTCATACGCATAAATATAATTTTTATATATTCTTTAAAAAGAATTGAAAGTATAATTCAGCGATATTTCTAAAAGCATAGTTTGAGAATAATTCCTCAAAAAAAGATGCTAAAGAAAGCTTCAAAACCTCAACAATTCTATGACGAAACAGTTCCCAAAAACATTGAAAAGCGATGCGATAGCCGCTGGATAGCGATAGAGATTCTTTGTGTTCCGTTCATCAAATTATACGCACTTCCATACTCAATCAATAGATGATTTTTAAAAAAAATATGCAGAATAATGCGCTCATATTTTAACGAATCGATAGCTCACGTTAATCTCCTATTAAAGAGGCGCATTTTTCACTAATCCAAGTGGAGTAATATCAAAAATGAATCGATGCAAAATGCATGCCAATCGTTTATCATCCCTAATTTCTTCAGAAATATCTTTCGTGATTGAGAGCTCAAGTCGAAATATTAGCAGAAAAGTTTATGCTATCATTCATTCAATGCACGAAACAACTCCTAGCTGCAGCTTTTATGGCTTCAAATTAAAAGCTGTACAACCGACTTATAGACCGATCTACGCAAGCATAAACATAACATACACCCACATAGATGTACGTATACACGATGCTGCTCTAATGCGATTCTCCAAAATGCATTTGGCAGCTACGTATAAGCATGTTATGCTTAAAGGCGTGAGACGAAGCCTATCAAGGGAGCTAGCATGCTTTATGCATTTATAAATCGCTTATTGCCTACTCACTTTCATGTGTTATCAGCAACTGTTGAACGCGCTAAATAATGCCTCTATATTTCACTTAATTCAGCAGCACTCATAAATTTTCTCGATATGGGGGTTCATTTTTATGACCCAGCTTATATCACCCTAAAATCCAGCCATTAAAAATTTGCCTCAAATTCTCCACCTTTGAACGTCTACAACTTGCATGCAGAGGTGATACATCAGCGCTTAAGAACAACTTTTTTTAGTGGTCCATCAATATAGAAAGCTTCTTTAGAATGGATGAGCATTACGAAGGATATAGCAATTCGTCGTGGTGTTTTGATCGTGCTCACCTATATTTTCGCTACCACAGCTTCAGTGATTCTTGTGCTGATGCTACTGGGTGGGTGTCTAACGGACAATATGTTCCAATATTGCCCATACTTTAAGGTACTTTTCTGGTGCTCACCTATATTTTCGCTACCACAGCTTCAGTGATTCTTGTGCTGATGCTACTGGGTGGGTGTCTAACGGACAATATGTTCCAATATTGCCCATACTTTAAGGTACTTTTCTGGTGCTCACCTATATTTTCGCTACCACAGCTTCAGTGATTCTTGTGCTGATGCTACTGGGTGGGTGTCTAACGGACAATATGTTCCAATATTGCCCATACTTTAAGGTACTTTTCTCGTGCTCACCTATATTTTCGCTACCACAGCTTCAGTGATTCTTGTGCTGATGCTACTGGGTGGGTGTCTAACGGACAATATGTTCCAATATTGCCCATACTTTAAGGTACTTTTCTCGTGCTCACCTATATTTTCGCTACCACAGCTTCAGTGATTCTTGTGCTGATGCTACTGGGTGGGTGTCTAACGGACAATATGTTCCAATATTGCCCATACTTTAAGGTACTTTTCTCGTGCTCACCTATATTTTCGCTACCACAGCTTCAGTGATTCTTGTGCTGATGCTACTGGGTGGGTGTCTAACGGACAATATGTTCCAATATTGCCCATACTTTAAGGTACTTTTCTCGTGCTCACCTATATTTTCGCTACCACAGCTTCAGTGATTCTTGTGCTGATGCTACTGGGTGGGTGTCTAACGGACAATATGTTCCAATATTGCCCATACTTTAAGGTACTTTTCTGGTGTCTTTCATTTTCCGATTTTTTCTCTCAATTCTCACAAGTGATTCAAATTGATAGTGCAACATTACAGCAAGCTATTCACTATCAAATGAAGTTACCGAATAATGGATAAATAGTCCCAAGAGTTGTCTAATGCCAATCGTTGGTCGTTCTCTAGTATATCAATATTTTTTTCAACGTTGAAGACTCCTAAACCTATCGAGTTTTCTAGTCGAAATTTTTAGGACTCATTTCATTCTTCTGAACATCTAGGACCCATTCCATGGAACCATTTCGCATCTAGAAACATTTGTGTGGAATTTTCATCGGCCTTTCAATGAAAATATGTACTTAATTGCTGCCAATATCATTGACGAATAAAGCGCTTTGACTAGATCTCCAAAGCATGACGCCAATTCTTGATTTTGAAAAACGATCTTTTTTTGTTATGAGCAACAAATTATTCATCATTGAAAAGATAAATAAACGCTTGACAATTGAATCTAACTCCCAGTACGCCAACCCAAAACTGATTGTTCAATTGAGAAATAGAAAATGATGAAAGTCGTCTGATTAAGAAAATTTTTCTTCTTTCCACCAACTTCATCTCTTTTCTCCTCCTTACCCCCCCCCCCCTCCCCTTTAGTTTCATATTTTCAGCCTTTGAGCTTACTTTTCCCATATCAGATCTTTTAATAAACTAGTGCAATATCGGGTGAAAATAAAGCTTCCACATGTGAGAGGTTAATTTCTTTTTTCACGAAAGAAATAAAAATTATTACGGAGACAATATATTGTGGGAAATATGGTGGCAATATGAGCACTAGAATACAACGATAAAGATGTAGTTGAAAAAGAAAAAGAATCTAAGAAGAAATATTAGTATGATTGCTCACGCAATATTTCTTTTTTTTTTTCATAGCGCAAAGTATTGTAATCAATATCTCAAGATTTTGGCGGCAATTATTTTATTTATACTTTAAAAGAGGGTTTTTTGCGTAGACACGGAAGTGTTCTCTTAAATAACCATCGATGTAGAATAAATCAATCTTAGGTGAAATTCGCCTCTGAAGCGAGAAGAATTTTTCCATCAAAAAAGTTAAAAGATTTTTTAAGATATTTGAAGTATTTTTTTTCAAAGCGGTTTGCGATGTTATTTTGATGAATAAATCAATTGATAGATTCTTGAATATATCACATCGTGAGCTTAACATACTAGCTTCATCCCTTAATAGCTACTCCACATTAATTTATGCGCTAAACAATTGTGATGAACTCATATTGTCGTTATTTCCACAGAGCATTATAAACAAAAAGCAATGACTAAACAATATTTTCTGACTAGGTGATTCGTCGACTGTAGAGAAATAATTCAGCGCTGAATGCGTTTTCGTTCAAAAAATATATATATATGCACATTTTATACATGATATAAACTGTGTGTGTTGTATTTGCATGACATATTTGGTGGATATAACAGAGTATACCTACCAGGTTGTTAGATGAATACACCAAACCTGTATCAGCCACATTCCTAGACAAATACACCATATGTCCTTGCTAGACGTGTCCTTGCTAGACGAATAAACAATAGTGTAAATGTGTTCCGGACAATGGTGAGCATCATAGCCTATCTGTGATCTTGCCAGATTGGTATACCCTAGTGTTCCTATGGACCGTGCAATACTATGTCTTGAAGCAGAAGCAGCTGTATTATTATGAGTGCTTAGATCGTTTGCGCCCTTACGGCTGATGTTTTTCCTTATTCATTATTGCTCGTTCAGTTATTTAAATGTCCATTCGCTAGTAATTGTGATTATCGGTTCTTATGCGAAGTGGGCGAGTCGAACTTCTATTTATTGGCGTTCAATCTTTGGATTTAATTGAAACGTTTTTTAGTTGAAAAGAATCGTCTATTGTGCGGAAACTCCAAGAATGACAATGGAGAATCTTTTGTTCGTGGAGGTTTTACAAATAATTTTGATGTCATTGAAATATTAATGAATTATTATGCTCGAAAAGCTTTTTTTATGAAGTTCATACGCCAACGATATTCGAAAGTACAGATCGACTAATGGTCTGCGAAAAAATTTTCCTCGGAATATGCAGACTTAAAATCATTACCACGAAGCTTTTTTAATCGCTTTGAAACGTTTGAAACGATTTTGCCGTGGAAAAAATGAATAAAAAATAGTGATTAATTATCACTTTCAATAGAATATGAAGGACATGAAAGATATGATAACGTATTCTGGTAATGATAATGCCTGAACGGATAAAGCTCTGGTAATGATAATGTATTGTTTGATAACGTTCTAGTAATGTGAATACCTGGGCTTGATAACCTCATGGCAATGATAACACCTGAGCTGATTGTGTTACTGCAATTGTGTACATTAAATACCACAATTTCTTCCAAAAGAAAAAATTATGAACTTCTTAAAATTTGACGAGTGTTTAGCGTTATGCCTAAACGATGAGATGCTCTGATGAAATTTTCAGAGAAAAGATTACAAGCGATTCTGGATGAAACGAGTATATTCCCAGCAAACTTGATGACGGTTCAAAATAGTCGAATTCAAACAGTTGTTTCATGAAATTTTAAGCTTGCAAGAATAACTTAAAAGAATGTTTCGTAACACTAGTGGCTATCAGAGAAATGAATTAACAAAATTTAGTTCTAACTGTTCAAGCATCATTGCTAGAAGCATCTCTCGGATAATCTACTCTCCAATAGCAAGCGATTTTAACGTGCCTTTTCAACGTGCGATTTCGACGTGCGATTTCAACGAGCGATTTCTCGCTTTATGCCAATTTTATACGTATAATCGTTGATGAAAATGCAAGCATATTTGACTTATCAATTAGTACCTTAGGGCCCCTTCTGGTGGAATATGTCGACAAAACGTATTCTCAACTATCGATGCGTTCCATAGATAGCGTTAAGCTTCGTGGAAGATTCATTTATCGCCATAAAGTAATGACTGGTACTTAATTGTGTTGATCATATGCCTTAGTGATATTTTTCTATGAGGGGAGCGTATCGTCAAGTGATTGCCTCGAATGTTAGTTTAAATAGAAATTCAAATATTGATGCTGATAGCTATTCGTTGCTCCTAATGTACCACATTTTTCTTCGAATGCAATGTCGCCATCACAAGGGCCTCTTTTCGATAGAACGAGATGTTTGTTTCCGTCAGAACGACATTCGTGATCGCTATACATCGTCAATTCTCTCTTTCCTTATTCTATAGTTAATCAAAAACGAATAGAAAAGACTGATGAAAGTGACATTAGAATTACTCGTGCAACTATATTGTTAGTGCTTTTATGTGCTATATGAAAACATAGTTGAGTAGCATGTCTCACGTCACTCAGACTATATGGCCACTGAAAGTGTCCTTATGTCGCTTCACTGAATAAATAGACTCATAAACTAGCTTGGAACATCTGATGAGAGGGTTGCAGCCAACAGTAAAGGGTTGGCAAAGAAATGATGGCAATCGCTTTTACAGATTTTCGACGAATCACTGCAAATTCCTACAGATATCATAATCACTCTTAAGCACCAACTAGAGCGTATGTTCGGATGACTTATGAGGCATTTTTTCAATCGTTCAGAATGCGAAGCCACACTAGCATGTAGTATCTTTGTAACAAGCATTTCTATTTTTTTTTTGCGAGAAACACGCTAAACGAAACCTCTCACCCAAATCGCTCCCATCCTTCTCTTTTATCGTCCAGTATTTTCCTCGCGATAATCTTCCATAAGAACTCATAAAAGAATATATATTCAAGAGTATTTGAGTAGTGAAATGTATTTTTTCTCTTCTACTGAAATAAACCATAGCATGAAGGCTATTACGTGACATTTTCGATCTATTTGAGCGGATAACTAACTAATGAAAATGATGACTGAAACTCATACTCCTGAATATTCCGCGTAAGGAGTGCTAATAAAAATATACGCCTAAGTTATAGCCTAAATCACGCTGTGAGAAATCCACATTTTTAAAGTATTGGTAAACAGCGATTTAACGAATGGATAGTACTTTACGCATAGAGCATCTGATCGATTATTCATAAACTATTNGGCGATTTAACGAATGGACAGTACTTTACGCATAGAGCATCTGATCGATTATTCATAAACTATTTTCGATGTAAGAGTTCAAGAGAGTGTGCATAAATATGAAATCAACAATGGAAATCTTTGGGAGAAATAATTGAACTTTCAAGAGAGCATGTTTATTCCTATGTGCTCTATATTCGTTGTTAGAATATTATGGATATTTGCTCGATTTATAGAAACTTTTTTCTAGAATCATTTAGCGAGAAAGTTCTTTCAACGACACAATGAAAANAGCGATTTAACGAATGGATAGTACTTTACGCATAGAGCATCTGATCGATTATTCATAAACTATTTTCGATGTAAGAGTTCAAGAGAGTGTGCATAAATATGAAATCAACAATGGAAATCTTTGGGAGAAATAATTGAACTTTCAAGAGAGCATGTTTATTCCTATGTGCTCTATATTCGTTGTTAGAATATTATGGATATTTGCTCGATTTATAGAAACTTTTTTCTAGAATCATTTAGCGAGAAAGTTCTTTCAACGACACAATGAAAAGAATTGACATCATTGATTAATTGTCAATGCCAAGATAAACAATTCGCCGTAAACTTTATGCAGCGGTCGTTTGAATGATACAAATTTCTGTAGGTTAGCATATTATCTTCCGCAGATTGAACACGCGTTAAATATATCAATTGCTATAGGCAAAACTCCTTGAGATTTTTAACTTCGTTCAAGTCGATGATTGCAGGAAAAGAAAATCGGGAGGGGGAAGNTCGTCTCTTCTTTGTCTTTCCTTTACACTTCAATACCATTTTTCCAGTGCGATTTTGATAAATAAATTGAATTATGATTGGGGAGAATAGCATGCTGAGATGTGATTAGAAAAGCACATTTATGCAGCATATGCTCATCATATTCTTCAAATATATTCGATAATTAGGCGGCCTTTATTGATTCATAGCACTACACCAAAACGCGCTTTCCATAGTCGGTAGTCCTATCAAATTTCCTCCTCTCTTTCCATTTTTCAGTGAAACTCATTTCGATCACTTAAGCGATGCTATCAAATCGGTTTCCACAATGTGATACAACCTTCACTTCTCGTATTTTCTTAATCAAAAGAAAAAATTCACAGGCAATTAACAAATTTGATTTGTTCATTTCTACGGAACACAATGCTATTCTTTGTTCTTATTTTAGTTCGAGAGCGATATTAGTGGTACCCAAAAAATTCCCATAAGAATGCATTCATTATTCAAGATGCAAAATTTAATGCTTTTTCCCGTAAAATTCACGAATTCGATCTTATTTTCTCTTTACTTTTTGTAGTTTTTGCAAAAAAAAATTTTTGCCCTCGAAAGATAACAATTCCGCTTGGAGAGACGTATATATATCTCTATCATTTTACTTCATTATCAACTTATGAAACACTATAACTAGAGTAATACAATTTGATTGCATATTACATATATAACCCGGATGGCTATTCATGTTAGCTTTTAACTATTTGATCATTGAATCTTTAAAGGTGTTATTAAATTTGTCGAAATATTTTCCAAACGAAAAAATCTACCTAATTTTCCAGTCGGTATGATTATAAGCAATGCTAGTCGACTGAAAGAAAATAAATAAATCTTTCTTTCTTTTTTTTCTTCAAGAATCTATAGGCAATCATATTAGCGTAAAATTGGTTGGGCTAGCATTTGTCGATTTTAATATCAGCGGCATCTTAGATGTTATTGCACAGATGATCATTCGAGTGTTTTCTTTTTGATGGCATACAGTTAACGTTGCTTTATTATCGAGCTTTTTTTGTAATATTACAATATAGTTATGGTTATTGTTATTTATTCGCTCTTTTTTTCTTCCTGTTCGTTTCAATCACGGATGTTTTGTTGCGCATTCATTTGTCTTCTTTATAGTTATTATTTTCTTTGCACATAGCGTGTGAAAATAGTTCACCAATTCGATAGTTCTATGTGATATATGCTATGCATATTTCTTTGGCTTAGCTCTTCACCTGTTCATTTGTTTTTCTTTTTTGCCAACTTTGCCAACTTCATTCTCTTTCAATATCTCCAATTATCTTCCTCATATCGTCTCTATTTCATTCAGCTACTATTCACATCGGTCGGCTGTTAGACATTTTGATCAGCATAGGCATTTAGGTGTGTTCGGACATTTGCGCATGGAAATTTGGACAATTGGTCATCTGGACAGTTCGGACATTTGCGCATGGACATTTTTGACATTTGAGCATTTGGCGATTAGGATTATGAAAATTTTCTCTTCATCTATTCCATTCGTTTATCTAATTTTCGTTTGTGCTGAAATAATTAAAATACGATGAGAGGTGCTGTTTTTGCGCTTCTTCAATAATTGAAGCTTTCTCTCAACATTAAATAATCAACAAGTAAAGCATTGCTAACAACTATGACAAATAAATATCCTCTAGTGGTGAGCGTTAGTAAAGGGTCTATTTGCGACACAAATTCAATCCAATCAAAGAATACTATTTTCCGCTTAAAGCTCTTAAACTACTTATTTGCATACGACGACGACGACGACTACAAGATTACCTCTGCATCGAGTGCCGAAATTTTTGCATATATTCGCTCGTTTTCTCTTTATTTATTTGGTTGTTTTTCTGTTTGTCTCGGTGCCGGTTTGTCTGTGCGCGTGTCTGTTCGCTTGTCTGCCTTTGTCTGCCTGTCTGTTAGTCCCTACTAGGCACGTTTCACGCCACATAGTAGTGAAGTTAAAAATTTGGCAGTCAATGTTTATGACGTCAAAGACATCAAAGCAAGCCAACATTCGCAATCGAGACTATTTTTAGCGCCGCAATTCCGCCGCATAACACTTTCTTTGGCGTATTTTAAGCGTGCCTTGTCTGCCTGAGAATTGTATTAGCTATTCGAATCTCTATTGCATCATCTATACGATATTAATAAAATATTTCTGAAAATAACAATTGCTATAATCTTTGTGCTTTTAATAATCGCTATATTCGTAGTAATAATAACAAATTTCTTAATTATTCCATTATATGGGAAATAAATATTGAAAAATGTGAATAAATGAATGAGCCAAATAATATTGAGCACAACTTGCTTAAGTGCGCATCAAATATTTTCGGCGCAGAAGCAAGATGAATGTGCGTAGACGCGATGTGTAAAATCCTTTATTATAATTCGGCCTCAAATCCCGATTTCAAAGAAACCTTCTCAGGTAGCAACTCTTCGATAAGCCGATGAAATGAATTCATCCTGGAAAATGCTGAAAGTTTTTTTTTTCAATCTTCACCTTTTCGGGGTCAGAGTTCGTTGCGATCAAAAATTATTCCAAGGTTCTTATAAATATTTCGAAAGTGCTTTTGTCATGGCAATAGTTATATCATCACGAAAGTCGTATGTTGCACGATACCAATCTTATTCGAAGATGGCGATAAGAAATCTTCCAACCATTTTGACAATTCACGAGGCTCAAAGGTTTACTCTAAATTTTTAAGCAGTAATTTACGGCCAATAAGTGTTATATTTATTTATTTTACTTTATTTGGTTATTCGTTTAGTTATTCATTCATATATGTATATATTTGTTTATTTGTTTATTTATTCATCTATTTATCTATTTATCTATTTGTTTATTATTTATTTATTTATTTCATCACCAAAAGACAATAGGCAATACCTCGCTGTTATGTCACATCAGAAACCTTCAATGATCGCACGAGCTGTCCAAGTTCAGCGGTTGAGCGCACGGTACCATATCGATCTCAAAACCTTTTAGTAGGGCTTTCACCGAATTTGAAAGTACTCAAACCACTGATGTGCTTTTATCCTCAAAAATATACTATTCTATACTTCAGTTATATATTAGAAATATTATATCACATATGTGAATATTTTTGTTATATTTTCCACGATATTGTTATATCGCTCTTATACTCCATATTGACGAATGTGAAGGATTGCGATAGGTTGAAATTCCTAATAAATTCAGCGCACAGTATAGTATGGCTTATCATCTAATAACGCATTTGTTCAATCGATGCGGAAATCAAGCGAAAATTGTCATTGAATTTTTCAACGAATCAAAAATGCTTTATTGCTTTGCAATTATATTATTTATTAAAATAAGCTATTTTATAAGGGTGTTGATGAAGTCGAGGAAATTAGGTTGTTTTTTTCAAATATAAAACTCATCATTAAAAGAGTCTACACGTATAAGCATCCCCTCTATAAGTGCAAGCAGTATTTTTTTTAAAGCTCTATTTCATTTACGGGCAAACGACATAGTTTTTTTTTTCTCTTGTTGCGGTTACAATTGAATCATCAACTGGGAGGAGCAATGTGCAATGAACGTTTGTTTAGCTGAAAAGCTTCGCTTGTTGCACAAGCCGTTTAACCAACTATTGAGGCAAACGGTTGGAGATTTCCTTTTCCTTTTCCATGATTCTTTCAGGTTTTTTTTTCAATTTCCTACAAAGTGATTGATGCTTACGACCGTTTGTATCTAAAAATCGAAAAACCATCTAAATCTATGTCTTCATTTTATTAGCTACTAATTTTTAAACACTGCTTAACTGCCATTCGATTCGTGTTTCTTTACTCATTCGTATTCAGGTCAATAAACCTCAATGCTAAGTGCTTCTGCTAAAGGGTTGGCAAATAAGCGACCGCAGTAGATTCGGGAAAAAGAAGTATAAAATATGGTCGTATAGAATGCCACCTATCATGGGGGGAGGGGGGGGGGGGGGGAGAGGCGTATATGGCTGTTTCTTTTNCTTTTAGGCCATAAATTTAAACTTTAAATAATAGGAAAGAATTTTGTAGTTGAGACCGGATGAAACTTTAGAAATAAAATATTTGGAAGAAAAAGTCAAAATTATACGAGTATAGACTAAATTTTATACCTTACAAAAGAATCAATGATTAGATATACGATCCGATAAGCGTTAAAGAATCCTCACCTTCCCCCACCCCCCCCCCGCTCTTATCATCCCCTCTTATCACCCCGCTTATCTTATCACCCCCTCTCTCTTATAGTATCTCTAATAGTTCATGGATAGTAAAAACGCCTCTACTTATGAGCTAATCGATTGAATCTAAATTGAAAGCAACTAAGAACTTTTACTCGATTTTGGTTATCGATCTAGATCGATCCCAAGCAAGCTGCTCTCCATTTCGAATCATATTTTCCAACTTCGTGTCACCAGGATAAAGGTATGGCTAAGAAACAGCTCATAAATGTAAAACGCCAATAAAGCACAGGTGTATGAACGTTCTACTTTTGATATCTAAATGATCGCAAGATATAAATGAGTTTTTTCCGTAGATCGGAAAGAGAATATAAACCACTTCCAACCGTCCATCTACCAATTTCAAATTGACGATATATCAAGATTCCTTGCATTAGAGAGCATTTCTCTGAGCACAAATAAATCTGATGCACTTTTAGCTTAATGAGCCGCATCATGGGACTATCTTCGTGAAGTCCGACAAATAGGTACTCTTTCACTGTTCATTGTTTCGTTTTCAGGAAGCACATAGAATCTGTTGTCGCATAATGTTGTCAATTGCCGCACAACATAAACATACGTATATTTCCGCAGAATTTTCCGCATTGAAATGTTTCAGTTATCATTAATGGCATCTGGATTTCAGTTTGAGATCGTCAGAAAAAAATGAAGCAAGTTCTTCTCGTCGTACCCCTCCCCCCCCCTCCTACCAATCCCCTACTACTCCCCACGCTCCTACTAATCCCTTATTATCCCCCTCCCCCCGCCCATTTTCTTAATGCCACCCGATTCGGCAGAAAATTCAGATATCAGCAGGGGATATATTCGTCTATGTCCTCAAGCAATATCTTACTTTTCAAGTCAAATCACTATGACATGTTCTTACGTTTGCATATTAGATAATAGAGGCACTTTTCTCGTCCTGATTTTACCGTTCGAAAGAAAGTGCATTTCGCAATTTTAACAGAACTCTCCTATTTACCTATTTTAAAATTTGCACATTAATGGCTATTGAATAACGTACATATAGAGTGCAAAATCGATTAGTATTACATCGCTTTAGCCAAGGTAGTCAGAAAATGTGTTGCTCTCTATTAAGCCGCCCGTTAACCGTTGAACTTTATATATATATATATATA
>JAARMF010000247.1:0-24062 GCA_022844705.1 Toxascaris leonina
GCAACTGGGCTTTCTGTGTTGTTTCTCATTAAAAAATCTGAGTAAAATCATATATTGTGCTTTGCCAATAAACAACAGACGTAGAGGGGGATGCTTGGATTTTTAGTGTTGGACGGAGAAGAGTGGATATTGCTGGAGAAGTCAAAGCAGTAAACATCAATTCAATTCGAAATTCTTCTGTTCGGGTTTTCGGTACTGCGGGCCTTGTAGTATAACGGCAAGCATCCTCTCATACTGTCTCTTACAGTCGAGTTCAAATTTCATCCACGCAAGTCATGTCAATATTCGTCCATATTTGTCAGCCACCGCAGCACATACGAAGGAATCAGCAGGAAGGCTGGTGAGAGGAATGGAAGAAAATCAGGATTGAATCACGAGAGTGACGCACCAAACGACAAGAATAAAGACATCTTTGCATTTCGCAGCGCTCCTCCTCAGCTGAGCGAAGAGAATATCCTCATATTGTTGTAAGAAAAGTTGTAGGAACTTTCCCCGCAAAATTTTATAGTTTACATGTAATATTATGGTCGAAGAGCAGTATGTGATATATGCATGCTGGATACTAAACTATGCAGCTCCAGTTGGGATATTGCAATGGCTTCTGAAGGCGAAGTAGGCGAAGTTCGAGTAATTTCATCTGTTTACAAAACGAAACCAAACTTTGAGCATGGAATAAGTTAGTGTCAATCGACATTTTGAATGGAAATGAAGCATCCAGCTGAATATTGCGGTCACAAAGCGGAGGTCATGACTAAATCAGGCAAAATGCTTCACAAATCGGGACCGAAACTGGCTGCATCTGTGACGATTTACAGCAGCTGCGGTTCGGCGCTTTAAAATCCCGTTCGTCGTGCAACGGCGTATTATAAGCCCCTATTAAACTAGAAAAGCGACGCCAGTGAGCATATGTCTTCTGAATCCAATGCTAGGATTTCTAATCCAAAGAGCAAAAAGTAAGCCTTTGAATTTGCAGCTTTATCAATTGGTCAACAACGAATTAGGTGCACAGATCAAAGGATGTCTACGTGTGCACGTCACATCAGCATAGGACGCAAATGTTTCAGGTGCACTTCCGATTATTCATGAATGTTTTATCGCGAATTTTAACGCACATAACGTGTTATTCCCTGTACTCTGCATAGATATCACTGGTCAGTAAGCTTATACTGTTAGCGAAACCAAAGTGCCATTATAGTAAAGTAAGATTAACCCATATTCATAGTCAGAACTCGAGCAAGTTGGTGCGAACCTATCCATCGATTCCATGCGACTCGATGACTCAGACCTCACTCGGAGCAACAAAAAAATTAGACAATTTTTTCATCAGAGCTATGACAATGTCTTCCACTTCATCTCTCCCATAGAAAACCAACCCCTCTACGGCCTATTGCTTCAGTTGATGCCAACAGTTCTGTACGGCTAGCAGACTTAAGCGAGCACAAGAATATGCACATGTTGCTACAAACGACGGGGTGGAGAATAGAAAGAATCATAAGGGCATTTGCATCATAATGCGGTGAATAAATGTGAGAATATCTCACAAATGGCTCATTTGGTATGTCATAAGATAAATTGCTGGATTAATGAAAAATTGTTGTTGACGTCTCTCAGCTTCATTCATATTCTTAACAGATAGAACTTGCACTTTTCTTTCTACTTTGTATTCTCCAGAAGGAATGACCTATTTATAAAAACTTCAATGCTTCTGCAAGTTTGGACGGCGAATATCTCAGCAATTTTGGTTGTTCTTATGAGTATATTTTGGTTCAATAGGTTAATTTCCTTTTTAATTTGTGAGAAAAGTTCATCTCTTCGGGCATAAATGATTTACTAAAATTCAGATGCATATGCAGAAATCTTCATATTTTCAAATGGAACACGTTAAAATGATTAAAAAATGGCGCAAATGAGTCTATCCTCCCACGTAACTATTGAAATGTTACCACATTGTTTTGCTTATGTTTTACTCATTAAGCTGCTGCTCGATGGGCTAATAGCTAAACAATGAACGCCGAGGCGAGGGGGAGTGTGCTGATGAAAGGCATTGAGTGAAGTGGCATTAATCCACTCGTTTATGAAATATTATTAATTTACGCATTTAGGAATTATTTTTGCACAAACCTCGAAGCTGTATTTACATTAAGTTGGATAGTGTTCAAAGAATTTGAAATGCAAAGAATTCATTGGTTAAGGTGACGTGAAATATTGAAGGTGATGGAAAAAGTGAAGAGAAAGCGCGAAGCTCATTTGCGACCCGCACCGATCAGTGATGATCTACGTCAAGAAAGCTGCCTTATGAATAACGACACGCTTGCGAAGGTGGGATGTTTATTTATGTACAATTCTATTTTTGAATTGTTTACATATTTAATAGCATATATTCCGAAATCTGGCTTCGTTCAATGCTTTCCATCAATACAATCCCCCTCCCCCACAGTTTATTGCTTTACTAGCAGCGCTATCAGCGCCCCGCTGATCACCGACAATACAAATATTGAGGTTAAACATGTTGGAATATAAGTATTTTAAGCATGCAAACGCATACATTTGCAGTAATTATCCGTACAGTTTGAATACAACAGGAAAACTTTTCCGACAAGGCTATATGCTGTGCACTTTGCCACTTTGCTAACACCACCAATCTCTTGCACGAAGTGACCAAAAATAACAAGACATGTTCAGAACCATATTCCTAGTCGCGATGGTATTTATGTCTCGTGCAAATATTTTGCGAAGCACCTTTATTCCATTGGAAAATTTCTTTCAGCTGGTATATTATGCTCCATAGAGATGTGGATTTTTTGGCGCCTTTGCGGTCGACTTGTAGCCTCTAGCATTAGTGATTCTCGAATTGAAAGAATCAGGTAGACAGGTACGTACAGAATCACCTATAAATAGAAATGGTCGTACTGAGTGTCGCAAACGAAAAATTATAAAGGTACTCAAAGTGCCCATAATTCGGTTGAAACCGGATCTTGTGGTAGCTTCATGCAATTCTCCTGCCTTTCACTTCTTCCTCATAATCTCCTTCTCGTTGGAAATGTACGTTTTTTCACCCTTCTGAAGAAAGCACTTGGCTTGTCAGTGAAAAGCTATCGCCCGATTAGCCTGACTCTCTTTTTGTGAGGTTTTAAAGAGAATTATCAGAGGTGCATTAATGGATAATTATATATGTATGAAGCTGCCTTCCGAACTATACTTAATTCAACTTTGTCCTTGGTCGATTCACGTTATGAGAACTTATTTGCGTTCAGGCGAGGGAGTATCTTCATCGATGTGAGGATTCAGCTTGAAATCCTGTACAATGATTAAGCAAAGGCGTCTGATGTGATCCGTCAAAGAAGCTGTTGTTGAAATTGAGAAAAATTTCATATCGGCTCTTTTCTAAGGCGAATCAGCGCATTCGCATGTTGTGGATGAAGTTTTAAGGTAAGAGTCAGAGGAAGTTATACCGCTCCAAACTCAGATTCCTAATAGAGTCTATGTGAGTGTCTTGGATGGTGCTATGTTCCCTCTATACAATAACGGTGCTTCGAATATCACCGTGAATAGCACCAAGCTCTTTGTTGACGTTCTCAAAATTCATCATCTGTTGTATGACCGTACCTACGGCTTCCAAATTCTTTAAAGAGATCTTGATGCAACAGCCATCACTTGAAAGTATGACAACTAAATATTTCTCATCAAAAATCTCACAGATCGATATCAATTTCATAGATGACGTTCACGATGTGTTACAATTGACTTAAATGCCAATAGAGCTTGTGATGAGCGACTATTAATGAAAAGTTCTTGAAAACTGCAAAACGTTTTCTGCACGTTTTACAGAACGTATGTCGCGAACATTATCGAAAGGCCTTCGTTATTATTGAAAGGCCCCCATTTTGGTATAATATACTCATATATGGTAACTTCAATTGCTTTCTTATGTTAGATTGTCAGGAAATTTCCAGAAAGGCTTCATTCATATTGCTTCTCGCAAAATTTATCATGATCAATATTGGCCAATTCACAACACCACATAAAAAATTTTCAATCTGGAGTTTTGGAATAGCACGCAATTTCGACTTGATTCGTTCTTATAAGATCGTTTTCGGCTTTCCCGGTATTCCGCTCTCAAAAAAAAAAAAAAAAATTCAGGTTGCCCTCTGCAGTGTCCATTGGTGCATCAGTTCGAGAGGGTAAAAAAATGTTATAGCACAATGAATGCATAGTTTCCATAGTTTGCATAGTTTCAATTTGTGCATATTTGGATTCTGCTGTTATCTTGAATGCACTTGCTCGTTCAGCTTTTGTACTGCTGCTGAGTTGTTTCCATCTACACACTATCGCTGCTTTCGTGTCCTCAATATCTACGCCGCCCTATGCTTCCTTGGTGTTTGAGCGCATTTTTTTCATATGTTTTCGCATATTGGAACATTGATTTGAACAAATAAGTAAGCAAAATAGATGGATAAAATTGCATGTTGCGCAAAAAATGCCTTCAACTAACCACATGTGACTTAATACAACATGCACAACACTGTATTCAGATTGGTAGTCCATCTACAGAGTACCTGTCCGACTAGTGGCCATTGACCACAAACGGTAATTTCTTTTCTAACAAAATATTGACCGCAATGCTTCATAGACGTCTCGAATTGGTTTTTTTTTTTGGTGAGCTTGTTTCAAACATTTTCTCAAGAGTCTCAGTCGCGCATTGATTTGCCGTCCATTCTACCTAACTTTTTTTTTTTGACGATGTGCACCTAATACTCGGCACGGAATAAGTTTCAAGCGTAAAATTAAAGAAGCTTGAAGCATGATTCCGCCGGCATCATTATTCGGCTCGAAGTCTTCTCACCGGATGACGAAGTCATAACATGGCATTTGCTCACATAATTCTATTCTCAAATGTGATGAATGTTTGCGAAAAATTGAAAGAGCATGGAGAGCTGACTTTGTTAAACAGTACAATTGTTCTCAAGGGGATCAGTGTCATTTGCAAAATTTTTTTGAACAGATGTGCATATAGTCATCAACTATATTGGGAATTCAATTGAAAACATAATAAGTTTATGAAGAGATTCTCGTTTGTGTAACAATAATCAATGCAGACAAACCCGCACACTAGTGTTCTTAGTCCACTGTCATTCCATCTCTAATCAGCACCCACTCACTCCGTTGAGAGAAATGTGACTCTTAGATAATATGAGAGAAAAAAGAATTGATTGTAAAAAAGGATGCTGGGAAATAATGGATACAATCAGGAATCACAACGGAGAACGGTATAGGCCTGAGTTGGACGAAGTAACGTCAATATTCAACAAAGATATTCCCATATTCAATTAAACGATACATAAATATTTCGTAGAACTACGGAAGAATGCTAAAGTTGAGATAAAAATCGAGTCATACCAGTGCTGTGCCCTCATTTCAATTGAATCATTTCAACAGAGAAAATTTCAAACAAACGGAAACTTGCATAAGTGAACGTCATATACAACGACCACAGCGATGCGAAGGATGTATCAAAAGGTAGGGTAACATTTCAGTTGCTTTGTACGTCGAATTTATTCGAAAGTGCTATTTGCACATAACAGAGAGCGCTCAAATGTGCAATGATTTTTGAGCAACTTTACTTTACGTCACTTTCTTCGCAAGTTCGGAAACTATTTTACGTCATAATTTAACATCTCGCGAGTTTCTTACTAAACATTTCACTCTACTTTAATATAGAGCATTTAAATGCCATAAGCCATGCGTTCATATAGTTTATCGAGTTCAATTTTTCACGAGTTTTATTTCATGTCTTTTCTTCAAAGTGTGCTATCTTCCCTACTACATTGAGAAACTCATAATTTGTACCCTTCATGACTGCAGTAATGGAAAAACAAAATCCTTATCCATCACAGCGAGTTGCCATCTTCAAGAGCTCGCATCTGGCGTGTACCTTTGGGCTCGTTGTGATGTTCATTTTCTATCACTCCTTAATCAAAAATGTTAGCTCCGCCGGCCCACCTATTAAAACAATTCCATGACATTTAAAACACCTATCACATCATCACTCAAGCGAACCCTCTTCATTCGCAACAATTTTTGAAAGTCTTCACAGTAGTAACAGCAAGCCGTGTGTATGTCATTATGCCTGATACTAACGTGCCTCTCGGATGTTAGCTGCAGTTGCTTAGTCGAACGACTCTCGTTCCATCGTAATGTTACGCCACGATCGCAACCTTCCGAATATCACCAATCTAATGCAGTTTTATGTTAACACGACGGCGCATTAACGTCAACGGAATAAAGCAGTCTCGCTTTATTAGGGCAAAACGTATTCCAAATGCATCATCACGGATGTGAGATTTCAGACCACTTTGCGAGCGCTTTTTTACGTATTTGTGAGGCAGTTTACCAATGAGCGACATAGCGTTCCGGATGAAGCATGTAACGAATCTAGGACGGCCAAAAAAACGGCGACAACGTTTTCGTAAACATAGCTGAGAATTGCTTGTCACAGCATTTTGCCAATCGAGGTTGCGTTATTGGCTAATGTCACTGCTCGAATGATATATGGCTTGTTCAGTGATATACCGCTAGTCGAACGGCTTGACGCCGACCAGGACGGAACCTTTCTAAATGATTGCATCGCTCGAATTCCTACTTCAGTGCGTAAAATGTAATTGCTAGCAACTAGCACATCACACCTTCTGGAAACGTCCATGAAGTTTTCAGTTCAAAAGTTTCCGAAGTATGCGATAGCCTTCTTGAAACTTTTATAGGGTCGAGGGACCTCATTGAACCCCGCAGCGGCTAAAGTATTTCGGCTAGCGTACATCACTTCAGATGGTTCATTGGCAACTTTTGATGACTTTGACCATATGAATGAAATTTTTCGAATTATTTCAAAACTTCATCAAGCATATTCACACAGCATTCCATTTAATTGCATATACCATTTGAGCCCAACTTCTTTATTTCTGTGTATGAAGAGGCATGCCATCCGAGTTAAATTGCCCAATATGTGCATTAGTGCTTGTGATTCTAATACGTCGTTGTTGTTGTCTTTGCTGTGCATATTTGTTCGTTTTCTTGGCATCAAAATATAGGCCAACTGACCGCTACTGACGAATTTATTTGAAAAGACCGTCAATAGCGAAAGAAGTTCGGCATCGGAGAGACCTAACTTTTTCAATTTTCGAAATTATTTATTGCATTCGATTGTTATTTGCAAAGTCGGACGACAAATGCTCACCTTTCGGCGCACTTGTATTTTCATGTGCATTTGTATTCCGAAACTATTGTTGATGGAGTCTGTTTGAAATTGTTAAAGAGTTCGCCCATTTTCTTCCTTCGTTTTTCATAAATTACCACCGTTCGAAGATGATGTCAAGTTATTAGGGATGTTGCTTTGATGTGATATCGGAATCAGAGGCGAATATATTTATTGCAGCGAACGATATACGTTTTATGATGTCTTTTGAAAAAAAAAAAAATTCAATGATGAATATGTAGAGCGAAATTGTGTGGCTTCCAAAGCTCATCGTCATAATACTCTCTTCTCGAGTTTTCACACTGAAATTTAAAATGTCAGATGTACACTAGTGAGAAAATCTGCGTTATTTGCTGAAAAGAAAGTGGCGGTGAATAGGAGATCACTGATGAAAATTGAATAGATGTGCAGCAGACTTACGAGATTTAAGAGTTCGTATCTAGCAAATGGGCAATTGGGAATTTTTTTTTTTTGAGTAAATCAAATCTTCGAGCGTAGAAATAATCGTTGTTGCTTCATGAATATCACATCAGCTTTGCGACGTCTGTGACAAAAGAAACAAAAAAGCGGAATAGCGTCGAGTGCGAAATATGAGCAAAGAAACAGCTTAGCGTGTTTGTCCTGCGCAAACTCATATCCAATACTGCAGCATAAATAACGTTTTTCTTGCGAAACGAATTTGCTATTCGTAAACAATCGCTTTGTTGACAGTGCGCCGATGCTGCTGCGCTGGTGTATCTTTCGAGGTGCATATCGGCAGATATCTACCAGGCTTTGCGGCCCAATGCGCTTTTCTGCTCGTTTTTGTTGAACAACGCAGTTTCATGTGGTTTAACGCTGCTAAATTTCATATTCGTTCCGTATTTGAACACCCAGAAGGATTACTAAAAGAGTCGCAAAAAATTTCATAGACACAAACAGAACCGGATTTTCTCACACAAGGAACGAGAACATTTTCGCTTCGACTACACCATCTCTCGAAGTCGAAGAGTAGTCCGATCACCTAATTGCTCAGATATGTGATCAGTGCCAAATTAGCTGGAAGAAATGATGTTGTCTATAGCGCAATGTAGTAGGTAGTGCATATGCAGTTATTCCCCAAAAGCTACATCCATAGTACACAGCAGACGCGATCAGTATCGCAACTCTAAAATGACAAACTGCTGGTCATTAGGAGGTATCCGAATTTAATTTCTTCTCGGCCATTTATGACATCATTCCGCTGTTGCAACGCTTATTTTCAATGCAACTTGCCCTTACATCAGGGTCGTCTTTTTCGCAATCGTCCATTTGTATGGAGCTGCACTGTGTATTTTTTTTTTTGCTCTCTTGTTTATTCACTCGCGCAATGATTCGCATCACGTTTTCATGCTAGTATGCAAAAGACACGATTATTCAAGGCATTCCTTAACAGCTGGAGGATTGCAATCGGTCACCGATATGTCTTCGAAGTGCCTCTAACAATGACCATCGATATCACTTCACTTGATCACTTGATTGATCAAGTGAAGTGATATCGATCACTTGATTGACCGGACTATCNTGAAATTACAACGTCCTCAAATCTTTTCACAATTGCATTTTAAGTTTGCAGGTGTTGTTATATGTGTGTGTTTGTTTGCACATTCGGCAGTTTCAACGCGGAAATCACTGATGCCATAGTTTAGGGCTCAAATGATGCACTGTACTTTGATTTCATATGACAGTACTCAAGCTGTCCATCAATATTGGAAAGAGTCACAGACATTTAAATGTGCCAAGGAATGTGATAGTATTTTTTAACCGATGGGCCTTCATTTTACTTTGGTTGTCCCATAACAAAACCTTTCTTCTGTAGAGGATTTATGCGAGTTGTTAGATTAGTTTCGAATATTTGTTCGCAACTCCGGGGGGTTAGACGATGTGGTAAACATAGCGCAAAAGCTCTCATCATGCAGGCTCCTCTTTCACACCGTTTCACTTCTTAGCTTGATAGGCAATTTGAAGAGCAATCAACAAACTGAGGGGCATAATTTCGTTAGCGTCACGAGATATTCGTATTATCTTCTCAAGACTGCCGTCATTGCCATCATCTCGCTTACTGGTACTTATGCGCCATGACGGGGGCAATACATTTTACTTTTTGGTTGTCCCATAGCCTTCATTTTACTTTGGTTGTCCCATAACCTGGCCTGGCAAGCTTTGCTGACACATAACCTGCGTCATTTTTTACTCTATAATGTGGTGTGATATAGCCGAAGGGACTGCCGAGATGCTAAGGCATAATTTAATTGGGCTCTCGAAATTGTAACAAACAGAGTCAACTGAATTAGTTCGTAAATTAGCAGTACTGGTTCATAGTGTTTCTCCTAATTGCTGCTTCTCGAACAATGATGAAAATTTGTTCCAATTATTTCTTTTTTGTTTCTCGCTGCTTCCAGCTCCTTGAATTGAAAGGAAGCCGCAAAGCGCGTGCATAAACAACCATCTTCTCAGCTAGCGAAATTTTCACGTGGCGAAAAGGTTCAGGGCGTACAAATGGAGAATAGCAAGGATAGGGCGGCGATTTGTTGGATTCTGATAGCGATGGTTTTTCCTTGACCATGTATGGATTATGTGGATTACCAGTTTTTTGCCTAGGTATATAACTTCCTAATAAGGCGAGGACGTTTCTATCCATCCAAAATGTGTTTTTCATTAGCTGAAGAAGCGTGTATGACGTGACAATGTTGTAAGCCAACCGATATTTTCTTTACGAGATTCATTTTCTACATAATTTCTATTAAATGAGTTCGTGTTGTAAGATTTTTGTGGAAAGCCGATGAAAACTTGCCAATTTCCAGCTCCGCTGTGATATAAAGTTCTATGTTAATAAAAAGTACAAAGAATTTCGGCAAGAAGGGCAGCTGCGATGTGGGTCTGTAATTTGACATTTTGTTTGCATCGGTGTTGTCTCTGTATATAACGCTGTCGTTTGTAACATGTTGTTGTACTCCTGCAGGTGTTTTCTCATTATGCGTTCAAACGGAAAGCGTACCTTTCGTACGATTTGATTTTCCCATAATGTCCGGCGTTTCATTTTTAATTCGTTCAAAACCCTGATAGTTTACGTAACTGCGAATTTCTTCATAAAGCGTCGATGTTGAGCTCGTTCAGCTCCAACCTAACCGTCTTATTTCATCGCGTTTCTGATTATGTTCATCATATACCGGCATCATCTTTTGCAATAATTTGTCTTTTCTGAGATTATACGTTTCCATCCGGCATCTTTTTTTGAACATATTGCCTCGCGGAGCTTTCCCATGCCCGTGCTGCTCTATATACACTATTTTAACCCACGAAGGTAATGTTCGCATTTCCGACATCCCTCGCAGAGATGTGAGAACCCTATAGATCTTCAAAGCATCGGGGGTGATGGATTTCAGAGGAGCCATCACGAGATGGTATATTTTGGAAGGCTGTGCTATCTGCTACAGAGACCGCCGCCATCAAAATTCAATGATTCACCTTTAAGTGAGGGCGCTGGTCACGGCACCAATTGGAGGCATTTACTGGAGAGGTGGGATTACGGAAGGCGGTGAACTTCGAGCACTGCTGCAAAGCTCAATTTGCATTGTTCGTAAACAGCTGATTGACTACAGATCACTCTGGTTTCCAATAGCAAATGAAGACTGCACTGCAGCTGTGTTAATGTTACTGCCAACTGAGCTAACAACAATTCGAGTTTACTATCTCATCGCACAATTTCATCACCCATTAATGCGTGTCGCTATTTGATACGCTTCACAGCGTCGTTCAGATATTCTGCTCAAGCTCCTAGGGTTCGTGCATTTTGCAGTTTTTCCAAATCATTGCTGATGAAGGAGTGTACCTGAGATTCATGTCACTTCCAAAATTGCGAGGTTCATCTGAGAGCGAAGTGGAAGGTGATTCTATCACAGTGTTCATTCATTTCCCCTTTCTTGCGGATTTTTGCCAAGGCTCATGGAAAATATCTGTACGCATCTTGCATATGTTTGTATCGTCTTCGTTGGTCCGTTGCATAAGCCGACGTTGTTGACGTCACATTCAATATGTCATCAAATTTAAAAGCCGTCTTTGCGGAGTGTTTCATATCAAATGCGCCTCTGTGATTTGTTTTGCAAAGATGAAGCAAGATGGCTTGTTGAGCACATAAACTGCAGGCGATCGGTGAGTGGATTAGCTATGAACCACTGCTACTGTTGTTTACAGTTCATTTCTGAACGCATAGCTTCTCAGTCACCACTGATGTTTGCTTTTTGATGCATTGATTTGATATTTAAATTGTAGGGAGGTTGATACAACTCAATAATGTAGAGGTTTAATGCTTCTCAAGATTGCCACAAAGTGCAGTAATCATTCACTTACTAAATTATACCGCAATGGTTATAATCACTGATCTCATTTAGTTATCAGTCTATTAATAAATTTGATAAGTACACCACAAACATTCTCACCTAGACGGTAGGCAAGGTAAGATGAGTGGTAAATTCGACGATTCATTTCCTTGCGTTTCATATCGATGATACATTCATTCAAGACGATGAATTTCTGTCGATGATCTGGAGAGCTGGTTACATCAGTTATTAAGACAACAGACTTGCGTTTTTTGTGTTTTATTGTTTGGCAATCTCTTTCCGTATATAGTGATGTGAATGGGTGCAAAGGTGAGTAACATGACACTTTTTTGAAGTTCTTCTCTACTTGCTTTATGGAATACACCTTTCTTATGAAAATGCGAGTGAACTAAAGTTTATCTTTAGAAACAAAGCATTGAAATCTTCAAAACACCAAAAAGCAACACACTTATTGAAACATGCAAGGAGACAACCATCGATTTTGCAAACAGCATCATATAAATGCCATCGAAGCAAAAAGTAACTAAATGAGAAATTGCCCGTCGAAGTTGTGACGCTTTGATTTCAAGATATAAATGATTCGGCGCCTTTGCTGTCTAGGGCCTGAATGTGGAATTTAAAAATTTTCAGCTGGCCGAATAGCAGAGGCTGTCGATTCCTTAACTGGAAGCTGAGGAAGGAGGAAAAAATATTATTAGTTTGGCATCGTCTGCCCGTAATCGTCGCCTTTCTGCCTTTTGATCACATTATAAAATTTATGGGGAAGTTTCATAAATAATAGGCTTTGCAAACTTATTTATTTACAGAGTGCTAATAGAATTTTTTAATAATTTTTGAGCCTATCGAGATGAATTTTTCGATAGATGGAAAGTGCGATATCCCGTTGAATATGAGTATATTGTCTATTTAATTGCAATAAGCATCGTAGAGGAAATGCAAATTGCGCGCAATGAGCAAAATTGCAAATCAATCCTCCAACGTAAATGCTAATGAGGGTAAATTGATGACAACAGAATGTGATATAGAGCGTGAAAATAAAGTGCGAAGAAAGTGCATGTAAGATGAAACAAGCAATAGGATGCATGCAAAATGAAATATGCAAGTGAGCTTGCTAATCAAAACACGCAAAGTAGGCATGGAAAACGAGGCAAACAAAATAGTCATGCTAAGGGAGGAAGTGTGCAGAATGAATATGCAAAGCTCGAAGTGATCCACGAAATTACATTCATCTTGATATGAAAAGTTGCCGCAAAAGATGCACGTTCATCCTTGATGTGGATATGAGCTCAATGCCCTCGCAAATGTTTCTGATTTTTTTTTCATTCCATATATTTGCACCAAAAGCTGAGGTGGGATGAGAATGTCCATCTCCAACTGGTGGCTTGCGGATTTCATCTCTGATGCTGTTGCAACGTATGCTGCATTTTCCGCAGTGTTGTCAAATGTCTTTAAATGCTAAGAAATGCTGATCGTGGCAAGAGTGATGGATCTTATTTCCGGTTTCTGATTAGCAGTAGCAAGCAGAAATTGGAAGAGACGACTTGCGGAAATCAGTTTCAGTATAAGAAAGAGTGTTTGCTACAACAAGTGCGATGTTAGCGCTCAGAACTACAGCAGCGGAAGAATATTTGAGAAGAACAAAAAAAATCGGTGTAATTTGGTCAACCTATTAAAACTTTTTGATTGTTCAACCTGAATTAAGTAGTACTGCGTGGGGCGTCATCTAGCTGCAATAAGGAAAATTCGGCAATATTGTCGCATCGCTTAGGAAACGACAGGAGGAAGGGAGGAGGGAAGGAGAGGGAACGCTGCGTCAGAGAATTTTATTAAATTCCAATTTGTTGACGAATAAGGGTATTGATGCAGTACTTTTTCATACAGTTCACAGTAAATTTTAAAGGCTTATCGCAGGGGAGAATTTGATATTTGCCACAGAATGCTTTTGCGCGTCAATGAGCGAAGATGCAGTTGGGCTGCCATCAAGTAACGCTTTATTTCCGCTAACTTTCGACCTGTAGCCTCCCTTTCAAGCTACTAGTCACGCTTTCCTTCCTAAGATTATTTATGTGAATGCCAATTTTATTGATAGTGTTTGGGTCCTGTAGCGTGGAAAATTGTATCTTCTACCTGGTCGCACGCACCGAAGGAGAAATACTGCCTGAAACTCCAAAGGCGGCATCTAAATAAGGTAAACTACTTTCTTTTGCCATCGTAGAAATGAATAAACGAAAAACGTGAGGAATTACTTCTCGTGCTGTCCCCACCTTTCCACTCTCACACTCCTGAAGAATTTAGAAGGATTTAATGCGATATACCTTACTCATTGGATCCGATTTCGATTCTCTCTAATTGCAGAGTCTGAAGGATGGTTCATTCGCTTGTTGTTTCAGTCCCTCTTTCATTTGAGCCTTATCAATACAACGAAAGTCCTCTATCTACTGTTTTGCTTGTCTTGTATATCATCCTGAAAGTACAGAGATCGTTACTGAAACACTTAAACTTTCTGTCATATCTGCACGTTGTGTGAAATCTCAACAAATCAGTACACCTTAAAAGACTTCCATCAGTGGCAGTGACTTTACAAAACGATAAAATAGCATAAAGATGCACTCACTAAAAGAAATAACGAAGTCCAGCATTAGTTCTTACGGCGAAAAGCACTTAGTGAAGTATTTCGAATATCACACCTCATTCTTTCCCTTTCGCTCCCTTCTCCATTCGACTGCAAAGAGCCAGTGTGAATTTCTGCAAAATTGTGATGGGTTATCATTCAGGAGCAAAATGAAATGTGGTTGGCGCAATCAACGTCCATGTCTTTTTCTTAGCACAATGTTCATGTTCATTTGCATTTCGAATCATGTAAGCTTATGCAAGAGCAATTGCTTTCTTTTTTTTGCTTCTCATGAGTTGTCCAAAACATTTTTTCTTCGATTATCGTTCAGTCATGAACGTTGACAACTTGGAATGAATAGAAGAGAGAAAGTGAGCCTGAATAAATTATGAACGAGCAAAAGCGAAAGAGAAATCCGCTCAAATTCCTGCAAGACATCTCGATAGTTGCAAACTAGCACAATCTGTAGTGATTCCTTTTATGGGTAATTGTTGCACTAACCAATGATCCGTTGATTTCGCATTCACATAGTTGCCTAAATGCATCTGTAGTGTCTGGTTGTGTTCGATGTTTGTGAGCGAAGGTGCGACACTAAATACTGTTCTTCGGATTTCTTTCTAATGAGGAGAAAGTGATGTTCTGGTAATTTGAAAATTCATCTTTGACAGTATCCTCCGTTCAATTTCTTAAAGTGCATATCTCTCAGAGATTGTGAATGTCATGAAAAACTGACACTGACATATTCTAATCTAACTACTAAAACGTTGCAAAGCATCACATCGTTTCGAAGTGTCAAGCTATCTGGATGCGAAAATCATCCAATCACTTGCTTTATCACTTCCTGTCCTCATATATATGCACTCCACCGTTTAAATGATCACTGCACGAGTGCAGATCCATCACAAATCGCCTAATTTCACTGAGAACTGCATACAGCGTAAAGGAAATGATCGGAACTTTACAAGAACATTCATATTAAATATAAATACTGTTGCAACGCAGAATGGCACTTCTAGGTGAATTCATGGAAAATTAACAGCGCGGAGAGTTCGAAGAGTGGCTCCGTAATTCTTCAAAACACCGCTTTCAAATAATGTGCGCCAGACCACATTAAAGAGCCATATCTTTATCATTTCCGGTCTCTTTATGAACTTGAATGTCAACGATTTCAGTGCAACGCTTACGGGAAGGATGTTTTCTACCACTGAGCAACTGTTTCAGTTGTCAACAGCTTCAGACATAGTGAAGGCATTCGTCTAATGAAGGGAATGAACAACTTTTCTCTTAAAAGAATCTATATGAAGGCTTGCGGGGATAAGTGAGAATTTTTCTGCCTCACTCGAGAACGTTGTATTGAAATAAAATGATTCTTTTTAGAGATATTGAGATGAAGCAAACATCTTCTCATGGGAATTTTTGCAACTTAATCGTTGAGTTTAATTTTCTGAAATAGGTGCTTCTTACATAGGCATAGGCTAGGTTATTATGACTTTTGAGCTAGTTATATCCGTTCTCCTCTTTAGCCGCTATCATGCCTATATGCTCCTAGCCTTACTTCACCTTTCTCACTAAGCAACTTCCTTCATCCACAATTGAAATCAATGAAGATCGATGCTGTTTTAACATTGTGTCTATCCATTACTTAATAAAATGTTTGCCATGAAAGTCTATGATCGTTCGATGGGAATGTAACATTTGCTATATGATGTGATTGGGCTATTGCTTGCGTGTTGCATTTGATTGTCTGACGTTATTGCAAAACACATTTTGTGCAACGTGTTTTCCACCATTTAGACAAACAGAAATATTAATGAAGTAATCACTAAATAATATATCACGCGATAAGCAAAATCAAACGATCACCCAAATGATATCCCAAATCAACAATTCCCCTCGAACACTATTTTCGCGATAGAGATGAATGCAATCGTTCAATCGTTTAATCGATTACGTTCATCGTTGAAGGATTGCTTGCCGCATCATTTATCGACGAATGTCTCATCGAACGAAGCACTAATAAGTGCAATTTTTTAAATTGCTTCATATGTAATTGCGAGAAGCTCGATGCAATGCCATTCATTGAATGCAATTTTTTATTGCACTTCGAACTTTGTTATTTTCTCAATCAACTTTCATTTCGCTTTCAGTCAATGTTGATTTAAAAGTGGAAATGAACGCTATGTGCAATTTAATTTTCTGCGCATCCAATTTTCTTTGGTCGATATGGAGGAATTTAAATGGCTTCCAATTGTTATTCGAGCATCTCGATTTAAGAATTGTTCTCGATAAAGTGTGATTTGGATTGAGGAAAATACTGGCATAATAACAGTTTTTTTATGGTTAGCAAACAACTCGAAGATGCTCATCGCCTTATTTGGTTTGTTGGAATCAATCATGAAAAATTGTCTCCCTGGTTTCATAAACAATCATAATTTTTCATTTTGTTTTGAAAAAAAAGCTCAAATACAAGAAGAATTCTCCGATCTTCTTTGTTGGAGTCTCGAAAATGATATTTTCATAGAACTGCGAGAGGGAACGTGAAAGTCTATTGAAGAGTTGTGCTTCCAAATCGCGCAATGGAGTTGTTCTAACGCAATAACTTCTTACAATATTTATATAAAAGGCTTGGGAGTATTTTTCGAAGAGCAGGGGGGAGTGGGCGGAGGGAGAGAGAGTTTTTGTTCGCAATCTCCTTGTAATACTTTTCAATGCGTTGCACCATTTTTTTTTCCCACTTCATCGGCATCACATCAGAGGCGAAAAAACGAATTGAAATAGGTGCGTTAATTACATTGCTTTGCTGCATTATTGCATTCTTTTGGTATTTCAAAATCGTTAATGAATTTTTAGCAAGCTTATTCAATGATTTCCCTTTTCTTGCCTTGCAAGATTTGTATCACGTTCAGCACAGCATTTGCTTAACACATAAAACTCGACGAATGAAAGAGATTTGCTGAGCTGTTCGGAATTTTATGTTGCATTTCTCGGGAATTCTTTGACATGCTGCTTATTGTTGTGCTTAATCGAGTGAACCGTGAGTGGTGTTGGAGGCATTACGATCTATGCTCTACTGGAATTATGCAACACTTGCAGTAACTTGTATTATTCTAATATATTGCAGAGTATGTGATTGACGCCTCTATAATCTGTGATGTTCCCTCTTCGATTGCCATTAAAATTATTGAATGTTTACTTTATCCAAAATAAGATGAGAGTGGATTGTCGATAATAATCAGAAAGGATTCTAAGAAGTCGGACGCTGCGACATTATGCGAAGAAGATATTTGCACCGAAGATACTGTGCACCGAACATCGATCGAGAAAGCGTTTACGTCATCTGACGAAATCGTCCGGTGTCGGTACGAACGAAACTTAGAGCATGAGCTTCAGCGCTCACCGAGACAAATGGGAAATTCGTAAAAAATTTCAAATTTAGTGGATAGAATGCTCGGACCAAAACGACTGAAGTGTCGATTGGAGATGCATCGTGTACGGGCGGAGAAAAGAGAAAAGGCGCAGCTCCCTTAGCTTCTTAGCTAAGAGACAAGATCATTCCGATTTGGAAGAAGTAAGCTGCTTCTTGATTATATGTCAATACATTCGCAAGAAGTCGAGTTGCATAAAATTTTATGCTTCTTCTATAAGGTTGATATTTTTCAACTAACTAAATGTGGTGTGGTCTGATCATATCGGATGCATTGCTTTCATTAGATTGGACAATCGCGACGTTTGTGACGTCTAGTTGCTGCTCTTTGTTGTCGTTCCTCGGAATGCGAACTCTTCGAACTACATCACTGCCCTTCAATATATGATATATTCCAGAAAACTCTTGTAGCGACGAAATACCTCCAAGCCATTGGCAGCCTTCTGATGATCTCCCTTCGTGGGAAATGTATCGCATTTTCGAAGTGAAACAACTATGCTCTATAATAAGAATAAATTTGGTACAATTGCTGGCGAGAAAGTGTTTGAAAGTACCACCACAATATTCCGCATATACATGACCGTTTAGCCTGTTTTCTAGGAACATATGCCATAACGCTAGCTCATCCATCACCTCATATCTTCCACTTATCTTCTTCGCAATCACTTCTTTCAATGCCAGTAACCATTGCCGATGTCAGTCAATATGAGGGTATTTTAGCGCATTACTGTTAATTACCAGCCGATCAGTTGAAGCGTTAATACCTATAAAGCAGTGGAATCCATTGGGTATATTCGCGATGCTTCACGTCTTGTCGCAATCAATTTAATTCATCCACACCAATTTCGCTTGTTTTCGAATTTTTCAGCTATTTTATGATGACACCACCCTTATTTGATTTCTGCAATCAACTCCAACAAATATCTCCATTCAGTTTATAGTAAAAAGTGGAAATGCTTCAGTAACTTCTAAATGAGGTAGTAGATATCATTTCTGCTATAAACTTTTCCCTCAAAGGTTTCGAGCAGTTTGTCGTGAGCATCAGCTCTGCTGCACAAACACCATCGTTGCAGTGAGTGTTCATTAAGTAATGACTATCGGGATACTGCTTTTTCTTATCTTCGCCAAAGATCTTGCTCAATAGCTCGGACCAAAATGTTAACTATTCGCCAATTATGCTCCATGTTTAGTAATGATTCGAATGCCAATGTGCAACAAGTCCTTTCCCATTTCAATCGCTGGCTAAGCTGGATAGCAGGCTGAGGTCTCATCTTATAATGATCTCTCGTTCACTTTGTTCTCGATGACGTTTCCTAGCAACTTTCAGCCGCTACCCTACCTATAGTCACCATTGAGATTATACGAGATCTTGGTGTTGTCGGCTAAAAGGACCTGTTTTTTCCTTCACAAACACAAGTCCTCGCCATTATTAACCCCTGCCACCTTCACTGAATAACACTGTATTTTTCAGCAAACCATAAATCGCCTACATTAGCCAAGTACTGAATTAACGCACATCTGTTCACTTTTATCTTAGACGTTTAGGATGTCAGCCGCATTGAAAGAATGCAGCTCGCTTTCGATTTCTAGTGGGAAGGAGCAATCAGTGACTCAATAGGAATGTCGAAAATGCCATTTAAAAGCTTGTAACATAAGACAGGGTGGTGATGTAAATGATATTTGAGCAGCTGACGATCGAACATCTCAATGCAATCGTCGTTCTACGCGACCAGAAAGACCTTATGAAAGGCAGTTCGGACGATTTTCATCACAGTGATGTTGGTGTGGGCGTGGGACAACGAAACAGGAGTAGAACATTCCAGGCCTAAGCGTCATTTAGCGTCGAAACATAGGTTTCACGATAGTGATCCAAACATCTATACTGCAAAAAAGGTTGCATAAGAGATGTCATATTAAATATCTTTATGGTGATCTCCGGCAAAGTTAGGAAACACTGAGACAGATTCTTACTCGAAATATCGAATACCATCGCCTGCGATTGCAAAGACGGCCCCGTAAATTTTGGCAGGCATCAACGGCGAAAGTTTGCATGGGGAACTGGGCATTCCTCAAGCGAACTATACCATGTAGCCATTAAGCGAATGAAATGAACTCCCTTGTAAACAAAGCAGAATCCATGGCATAGTCATGTAGTTGTTGATAATTTTTCAAATCATCTATAGACGTCATAAAAACAGCGTGGAGGCCAGTCCTATTTCAGGCACGTCATTTGTATATATGATCCAGAAATGCGATGAGCATGAGAAAGCTGCATTAAGGAACGTCTCGGATTGCAATGCTTTAAAATGGAAGCTGGCTTCTTTCAAATCGAAACTTTTGGAAATGAATAGCTGTAACGCTGCGAGTTCAAAGACGCTAGCATATAGAAAATTTTGTTATTTCCCTGGAGAACCGGATAAGATAGCCGCACTGCATTCATAGGGTCCGGACATAAATGATCAAAACCTCGTAAGAGGCCAGACATTTGTGTACCGGAAGTGGAATCAGTTCACCGTAAAAATGCTGAATCACTCGGGGGGAGGTGGTAATACGGGGATAGGAAGGGACCGCATAATTCTGATGTTCTTCGCTCATGGCCTGCAGCTGTTGCAATAACACTACGATAAGTCTCGTATAGATGGAATCTCGTCTGAGTAATGCATCTACCGCATCGAGTATAAATTCAGAACCACTCATAGAAATATCGCAGCATAAAACTTCGTCGAATTTTGCAATTCTCGGTTTTTTGATTGTAAATTGCAGAAATGCATCAAAAATGCATATCTTATTGAGGAGATTTGTCGTTGCGATTTGCATTCAACAATGCAAATTATTCAGCTTTGAACGCTTTAGCGCGATTCAATGACACTTAAATTTTACAAGAGTCATGAACAGAGGAATATTGTAGTTCATAAAATTTTCAAATCATTGACTCTGTGCCATATTCTTCCCATTGATGGTTACTTCAATTTCATGAGCATATACCATTGTTCTTTATCAAATACCCTGCTGATGTGGGCTTTGTGCGCAATCTGCGATGAAGATATTCAGTCGGTACGGTTAATTTGCCTATAGTGAATGATATATGAAAAAAGCCTATGGGCTTTTAAGGTGTCCGCTTTTTTGCGAAAAGTTTTAATCACCTTTGAAGTTATTCGTTCATCTGTGCGCTCACTAAGCAAATAAAGAGCTGAATTTGAAAATCACTTGCAATTGGATAAGGAATGAACAAATCTCGTCATTTATGCTGTTTCCAAGGGAGATGAAGATGCACAAGCAAGGAAGCAGTGCACTCGAATAGCCTGCAAACAGAGAAAAATGCAATCACTGTCACGAAGCAACCCTAATGCACATTGCGATTGATCATGCGTCCTCCAACCAGCTTACTTACCCTCCTCTCTCTTTTGAGCATATCTTTCCTCCTCCTCTCCTTCCTTCACCTCCACCCATGCGGATCTAAATGGTATGTCAGCAACGCATAATTGTCATGACACTTCTCCATTCACTGAAATTGATTTCACTTGTCAAAAAAAAAACATTGTGGTTACGTCATTTCCGTATGTGATCGTTTATCTGACTGCCCGCTAATTTCAACTTGAAAATCACAGAAAAAAGAGCTATGAATTCATGGAAATTGGATGCTCAGAATATGTTGGTCGGATTTTTCATCCTCCGAGCACCTCAAAATTTGTATGCGCTCTACGATCGTTGAGATCACCACATTATGTCGTTTGAATTTTGTCGGCAATTTTTATGGGCAGTCGCATCAATTCATAAAAGTATGATTGGACATATTTTATGATTCATTGGGATTTCGTGGAGGTGGTCGATATAGTGAACAAATGATCAAAAGCACATATTGGCTATATGCTAGATGCTTTCGCATATCCTCCATCACATTGCTTAATTTGAATATTTCATGCCAAATTTCGTAATTGAAATTCGCAATTTTAAGAACCCTTTTTCATATGATCGATTACTTCCTAGTGGCGAAGAAGTTGCTTATTATCCTTTCCAATAAATCTTCAAATCGTTCATTCAATGACATTGATTCTTATTGGTGATTTAGCAGTCTCCTTCATTGCTATAAAAGTAATCGATATATCAGACAGCATAACGTTGCAAAAAATTTCACATCTCTTTATAAAAATTCCCTGAATCACTTTTTTAAGTCACTTAGATAAATTTTACAAAAACATCGGGGATTAAGCAGATGCAGTTGAAAAAAGTTGTGTTGCCAAAAGAATGAAATGTCATTGCGATGCGCTTGAGCAGTTATGCTCTCTGTGAATGTCATTTACATCGTTGTCACCTGAATATACCTTTCGCATTATACATTTTTATGCGAAAAGATTCGTGTGTCACCTTTGTAGTTATATACATTCGTCTCCGTGCAGTGGCAGCTTGTTCGCGAGACAGTAATATCGAAGGACGCGTTCTATGAATAGCTTGTGATATGAGCTCTATTACCAAAAAGTCAATTATGCTCACAAGTAATGCGGCGTCTATTTGCTTTTTGTGATGCATTGCCGCCTCAGGTGACATATTTAGAATCAACGACGAGTGGACTTCACTTTAGCGAAGATTTCTTTTGTGGCGCGGCATTGATTATTGCAATAAGCCTTTCATAGCCATCTTATGCAACGTTATTATTGCATCCAATTGCGACATCTTTCGCATCGCCGGAAATCGGTCTAATATTGCGATATAATGCTGTGGGTTTTCAGATAAATGTAATTTAGTGGCAATAAAAGTGTAATCTTGACGAATGATTGCAAAAAGAAAAAAGTTCATTTGCTGCAGATTATCCGCAAAGAGGGTATAATGACAGCAAAGATTCTTGAGTTGCTTTATAGTCGGATCCTGAAAGTGATCAGAATGTTGTCAACCGATTCCAATAAGCGAATGAAATCCATACTTCTCAGATTCGAATGGAACTGCTCGAAATTTTTATATCGCAGCAATAACGGAACCGATTCTTCGAACTTTCTCGATGAAAGCTGACTTGAAAAGCATGCGTCCAGGCTTTGAAGTGCTATAACTTTGACGTTCTTCAGACCCATTCTTCAGACACCATTTTTTAAATTTTTTTAAATGCAATCTATCATATAATTTCGACAAACAGCCTCTTTTCGAGGGCCAGCGAGCAGTGTTTTGCAGTAAATGCAAATAATATTCGTATGAGAATGTTATGAAATAGAAGTGACATCATGGGTGTTTTGCAGAGGAGTTCAGTGCTATTATTATGTGCCGCTATTAATTCATTTTGCAATATCCTACCAAACCCATAATGATGAGTTTAACTCTGCAGACATGGCAACAATTGTGGAATCACCTCATTTGTTTAAACTCAGCTTGGGCCATCGATTTCGGAATAAGCTGCTGATAAGCAACAGTGAAAACATTAGCATGAACTTTACAACGGCCGATATTCCATTTACATCGAATATATGCAGAAAAACTCGCCTTCTATGGAAGATTTGTATTGCGTCTTTGAGCTAGCCGAAAATATTGAGCCCTTGTTTTGCAGAGTTGAATTTTCGTTGCTTAATTCTGAAATCAGTTGATCAAATCAACTCGACTTTTTAGGACATATCGTCGAGTAGCTTTGATGATATATTAGGTCAAAGAAAGAAAAAGTGCATACGCACACTCCTTGAAATTCCGGATACAGCATGGATATATTGTTCTCTTCTAATTTAAATAGTAATCTTATGGCTGTATTTGGCGTGAATTTCAATACTTCATGAATTTGGTGACTCTTCTGTTTAAGGACGAAAAAATTGCGAAAATCCATGCCAACCTGTAGCTGTGCATTTGAGGCTGCGTTTTTGAAAATCCCTAAATAACTCCATTAACAGTTGAGTATTGTTTATGTGAGCTTTGAAACGGAAAGAGTATAGTCTAATGAAAGAAACTAAATGTGTTATTTAGACCATGGATTAGCTACACCAATGAAAACTTCTATACGTCATAAGTAAAATCGAATTTGTATTTAGAGCACATATGCTTAGATCTAACGTGAACGTTCAGTATATCCATATCCAGGTTGCATATCTAATCGCACGCTATAAGCGTAGAGGGCATGATGGTGACGCCGAAGAGTAAGAATGTCAGTAGTTTCATAGGGAGTGTTCGAAAGACGGAACAAAAGAGTTTAGAGCAGAAAGTGCATCTCTTGGGACACATGCTTCCTCCCTCACTTACTTTCCACTTTTCACTTCAGCGAAAGCTTAATCGTTAAGGGTTTCCTCTCTTCGAGGTAATTAGAATGCGCGAGGAGAATGGATGAACGCAAAAGTTTCATCAAGTGTAGTTGCACATATCGAAAATACGCATAGACCCCATTGCGTATGTGCTGTCTGCTTTTTCGTCCCCCTCTTGCACGCTGAACGAATGTTCAGCCCTATCAGCTCTCCC
>JAARMF010000247.1:27839-92708 GCA_022844705.1 Toxascaris leonina
AATAGATAAAGAATTAGGTAAACGAGGAAACAAATGAATAGGCAGAGATGTATGTAAGAAAAAACACAAACCGATGTATAGTCAGAAAAGAACGGGAAAGTAAACTATAATGGGTGGAACGGTGAAAAGGAGAAGGAGATCCACACGGTTTCTATAAAGACGACACTGTTAACTTGTGATGCATATAAATCACGAGCGCTATGCAAATGTCGTTTGAACTTTCTAATGTCGTTCGCCTGAAAAACTCGATATTTGATAGGCGGAGGGAGAGTTTAGGCAAGGCTGATATATGTTTAGTCTGAACATTTTATGATATAATATGTTTTTTGAGATTTTCTCTGTTGTTGAAAATGGATTAGAACAGTTGCTGTTGTATTAATGAGCCATTCGTTTGTTGTGTGAGCAAGACGTTGTGTTCCTTTTCCGCTCTACAAACATCGTTTATTCTCCGTTGTCAAGAATCAGTCGCCTTCAATCGGCATTCGAAGAAGTCAAGTGGAAGCTTAACAGAAGGAAAAAAGCAAGCTGTCCAGCTTCGCTTCAAGGATGCTCAGTTGAAGAGCTCTTGCTCGCAAAGAGGTAGTTCACCATAGTTTTTAAACAAACGTCGAGAACCACAACTGGGCGTTTTCCTTACAAAAAGAGGAGAATCATCTTAACGTCATGATGAACTGGCAAGCATGCTAGCAAGGAGCAGTGGAGTGCACGCCTAAACATGCCGAGCTCAAGAAAATCTTGGTTCATTACTTGTACCGAAACCTCTGAAGAAGCTGCAAAAGACACATTCATTTGGCAATTGAAACCTGATAAGCATCTAATATCCAAGAAACAATTATTAACAGAGCGCTTCGTCCCCAACTTCGCCTTAAGGAAAACCCATCCCACGAAGCGGTGCTTTGAAAACGTCGAAAACGCAGGCAGAGCGATTTCAACAATGCATGAAGACAAGCTCTTCATCAAGTCGCGCCCATTGTGTGCAAGAATGCAGAAGGATCCTGCACAACCAGAAATTGAAGGATAATACAAATCATGTTGGCAACGCTGTTGGGTGAATGAATAATTCGTGTGTACGATGTTCTGGAGGTTAGCAAGAAGGAATGATGAGTAAGATGAGAAAGACCTACTTTAGCGACAGAACGAGGGGAGGCAAAGATTCACTCGTTTTCTGAATGTCACGACTTTCAAGAATGAAATGTTTAGCGAGATTAAACATCTAATGCTGGAAAGGAAGCTGCACCGTTTAATATGTATCAGTAAAAGGTGTACTTTTTCAACTGGTCGGATGGGATGGTGATGATGATTTCTTGAGGATTGGAGATCAAAAGACTAATAGCCGAGCTATCTCAGGCTAGAAAGAAGTTTATAAAGAAATAGAACCGTTGGCATACATCACTGAAGCAGTTAAATTTCAACATAAACAACTTTCTCAGAAAAAAATGGAATACATGGTGCTTTCATACTGTGCAAGTCAGCAGCCCTGAAAACAATATACTAGAACTCAAACGTGAAATGACCATGTTTCATCGGTTACATTAACACTGGCGTTGAGAACCGCCACTCCACGAATATCTTTTCCCGAGAACTACCAAATTATTGCGGACCACCAGCAGTCTTTTTGCGAAAAGTGGGTGCTTGGGCGTCGTGCAAAAATTAGCGTTTCTAGCATCAGCTTGGAGCTATGGGTTTTCCATTATTATCGAAACTCACATTTTAAATAATATCTGAGGAAATCAGCGATTAAAATGACTCACAACTATTCGCATGTACGAAACAGTAAGAGATATTCAATAGTGGAAACTGTAACGGCTGGGTGGGCGAAACTATTAGCCTTCTGGAGGCAGCATTAATATCACAATGCTAATAGTTTCACGCCCAATTGCTGTCAGAAGACAGAGACCTGCGACGAGAGAACCATTTGCTTAAGGGAATAAGCAATTGGTGGAAAAAGCTGAACGATCTCTAGAAAAAAGAGAGCATTATTCCTGACGAAAGCAGCCTTCAGGATGTAGAGCAAAATTGTCTGAAAATGTCGTCAGTAATAGGAATGTGTGAAAAGCAAAGTGTGAATGAGTCAATCAAACGCTGCAGGGATGATCCGTATAGAAGGAAGTAAATGAAGATGATCCGTATAGAAGGAAGTAAATGAAGATGTCCGTAAATCTCTCTCAAAAACGGCAGTTACGAGAAGTAACGGCGGAACTGAATGTGAAACAGTGCCCCGTATTTGCCCGTGATCTCGAAAAAGATGAAGGTTTTGAAGATTCTATGAGCATGCGAATCGGACAGGAAAGCGGGAGTAGTGGTGGTGTTAATCACGAGGCTTGGAGAACGGTATAGTAGACTGCAACGCAGATCAAAAGTGGATATAGGGTAAAACCGAAAGTTACGACTGTCTTGTTTCGATTGAAGATGGCTGGTGAAAGAGGAGCAACATTCAAGCTTACGAAGCATGTCTCATTCGGTAACGGTGCCGAAAATCTGGCGGATCGCTGCGACGAACGATAGGAAAAAGTAATGACATTGATGAGTTCATGCAAGGCATCAGTCATCGACATAACTAAACGTCTTCGAACAGCTCATGTGGGAACCGTGAAATCCAAAGAGCAACTACATCACGGTTGGATTTCCTTCTGTTGAGTGATTCAGATGCTGCTTTTTAGATTCGAATCGATGCAAAATTTACCGTCATTCTTGCTGTGCATAGGAGAATGAACAATGAATTCAGCAGAGAGTCTACGCAAATCTTGGCTGTTGTCGGTCTAGAATATGCAGCCACATTACTTGTACTCCTCTACTTTCGTTGCCATCGTCTGCGACTTTCCAGCTTCTTTTGTCGTTGCATTGGGTGCTCATAACAAGCATGTTAAAGAATTAAGTCGGCGCAGTTGGTCAAGTCGTTGTCAGCTGTGAGTGATCCTGCGATAATGATCCAGAATCAGTTGAAGAATCTCATAGAAACGAGGGGGTTAGTAATCAGATTTCATGTTCCTTCCTTTTTATAGAGAGTCTGATTTCTGGGGAAATGTTAGACAGTGGTGGAATATGATCTTTAGAGACTGCAAAAACGTTGAAACGTTAAATGTTCGCTCATGGCAACACTTAGATTTCTTGCTTTCGTTCTCACGATGGTTCTTACTTCCGTTTCAAATTCCGTTTGAGGATGGACTTTCCTCCCACTCCGTGGGTGCATTTTTTCGTCGATGACGAACTCTATTTCTGCACCACTGTTGGATTCATTTGCCATTGCAGCTTCAAGTCTACGCAAACTTCTATGGCAAAGAGTCCATAGCCTCTGCATTTCGTGCTTTCCCCTCCCCTTTTTTGTATCCCTTTCTGAAGATAGGCCCATACCTTGCACGAGACTATAAATGTGCCAGTAACTCATTTGGCTGCAGCCATGACCTTAATATATATTTTTTTGGTTGCGACTAAGCGGATTGCTCCGTTACTGTTATCAACTTGCTGATTTTACTACAGTAAGATTATATGAAACGTGACTACAGTGACCGAACTGGATTCTGCGCCATTCCTTCGACTAATATCTTGATAAAATTTCAACTGGAAAGCAAATTCGCTGTCAGTTTTCACCTGTTGAAGAATATGGGTCCGCCAACGTATTCGCTTTCATTGAAATCTTGGTTTTGCGCAATATCTGCCATCAGTAGCCCGATTGACATTTTAAAATGTGTTGGGGCTCAACCGACTCTGGGATAGAACTCAGCGTGTTTTGTCGGTTACCAGTTGACAGAAATCTTAGTCTGTTGCCATCATTAATCGATCTCCATGACACCAATCCAGGCTTATCAGTTTTAGCCGTATAATATATGTATACATGTATGTAAAGTTATATATAACTTGTGGGGGCAGTCTTTGACTAGCGCAGGGTCAGCTATCTAACAATACTTTCAATAAAGCAACTTCACTGCTAGAAATAGCGACAGCACATCTATTTTGCAATAACATTCCAGTGACCTCTATAACAACCAAAAATTTGACCTGCAGTGAAAACATGTTCGCAATTTCTGATGGACGCTTCACCAAAAGCACCGAACATGTACGACCTATGAATATTGTCATTATCGGTTGAGATGATAATGGGCTTTCGTTTTGTTCGTGACACTGCAAGGCATGTTTAGTTGTGCGTTTTGTATATATTATTTAGTACAGCAAACAGCAACATGATGATATTAGTTCTTTGGGTGAAAAATTGAGAATACGATCGCTTCCTCAATAGAGGAGGGGGAGAGGAGAGATGCTTTGAATCACTCTCTGCATCGCCGATTGCTCAATGAATGATGCCATATGCATCTTTGCTCATAATCCACTGAATAGGCGATATACCCTTTAATTCAAAAAAGTCAAGTATTCGGTGTAAAAATCATTCTGCATTACCTTCTGAATGTTTTGTAATGAAATCCTCGATATCAGTTGTTCGGTTGCTCATTTATGTGAGAAAAACTATAAATGTTGCGTGATAATTGAGCAGAACGAGTGTGAATTTTCAAAATCAGAAACAAAGCAATAAATTGGCAAATGATTGAAAGTCAACGGTGAGCTAATTTTAAAGAGTTCATTTTATCGTTGCGTATTTAAAATGTCGATATTCGAATATTTCAATGAAATGAGTAGAGGTTTGCATGCAATGCGAATATTTGAACACGTGTGCAACACAAATAAGGATACCGTTTATAGTACCTTCCTAGAAGGGCTTCAATCAGAATATTCAACTGAATGATGAGTTGATCGCTTAGCTGCTAAGGAATCTATCAACTGGGGAAAACTTATTAAAGACGCAGTTATTTTCTGTTGAACTCCCTCCCTCTCCAGCGTCTATTTGATGAGCTCTGATCATGGAACTGGAAGAGTTTCTGATATTTCGAATTTTCCACGTCATTTAAAACTATAAAATTGGTTCATATTTTCAAAGTTTTGCAGTCATATCTAAACTCTATCAGGCGAGAAAGCAGAAGAAAGAATAAGAATATAACCAAATGTCTCATAATTGATATTGCCAACAGTAACGGGCAAATGGAAACTGTTCAAGACAATAATACTCTCTTAAAAGTCTTGAACTGGAGAAGCAACTGTCAGGTTAACATTTTGCATAACATCATGGTTAATTACATTTATAACACTTAGGTTGAAATATGCCTAGTTCGTAAAATGTTTGTAATTAATGAAATTTGCTTGTAGATGTAGGAGAAGAAAAGAAAGGTGAAAAATATTGCATAGGTTCCGCACCCAATTTCTAAGCTTTGTTTATAATAACAATATTAATCGCCTATTAAACGATCAATTATTAAGCACGAGCTAGAAATGAGTATAAAATTGCAGAAACAATGTTCTGTTATATTGGAGTGATTTTGTGCCTTTTAGTTGTCGTTATAACAAAACATGAAGTCCGGTCATTTGAACTCGCTGCTAGAATTCTCATTAATCTTGGCTTGTTGCAATGCACAGTTTTTGGGAACCGTTGCTATATCTAATTATAGGTGAATTGATTTTTTAAAAATAGAGGCTGAAGAATTCTTGAGAACTGAGAAACTCAAAAACAAAATCACAAGCACGAAAATTTACGAAATGAAGACTTTTTTAGAAAAAGAATACAAATATAGTTACAAAAAGAACTTAGGCACAAAACATCTTTAATACAAATTTCAATGCAAAACGATCCATAAAATTTTATTGGATATGTACCCAAACGAGGATATATAAGTCTTAACAATTTTAGAACATTAACACAAACAGTAATTAATTGCACTAGAGAGATGCCTAACGATGAATAGCTTTCAAGGACGGATTCATAAAGGCGTTACAGCCATATCAATATTGTGGAATGCAATTATATCATTGCACTGCTGATAAGAGTATCAATCAGTGAAGCTTTTCGCGCTTAAAAAAGCTTTTTAGCGATGTAGTATATTAAGACTTGTGTAGCATTAACTGCTCCATCAAAAATAGCAGAATATCTAGAATATGCACGAACAAAAAGGCGAGCAAAAGCATCTAAGATGGTAATAATTCGCATCGCAAATTGCCAAAGAAGAAATTTGTTGACGTTGAGAAAATGATTGTCGCACCATCAAAACAAACACTTAATTATTCCGAAACGATGCAGTAATTATTGCAGATGCAAGCTAGGAAAATTGCCATTAGCCATTATTTGACATTTGCATACTACTTCGCAGTTAAAAATGTTGTGCCGGACACTGCACTAGTGATGCTGGTCGAAGTTAAGATCACATTGTAACAAATTATTGTGAAAGATACTATTGGCAATTTGAGGCGTTCTGCTCTTGGATCTTACGAATCGTATCAGAAAATATAAATACAACATTAAAAATGGTTATGGATGCTGTTTTTCCTATGCTTCTAACGAGCCTGGATTTTTGCAGGGCTTTGAATTATTGAACCCATCTAAGCTTCAATAATTTCGAAAAAGCTTGATTAAAAATGCGAAGTTATTAAAAGATATTTCATATAAAAGATTGCGAATTTCAGAGCAGCAGTATTTGCTCGAATGAGGCGCATATTCGATAGAGAGCGTTATTTATTTGATTGCAATAGAAAATTAGGTATTCTTTTTGTTTGCTATGTTTCTAGATACATTGAAGATAGGTCCTGCGAGAGGTGAAAACGAATAAAGAACGTATCAAGGACTTTACCCTATTACTAACTGGATATGATGCAAAACAGAACTATCTGATTTTAATATTGATGGTTGTAAGCAAATGAATGATTCACTCTTCTATAAGTGCATCCGATTTCATAATTTTTCATAAAAAATTTCATAAAGTTTTCAGCGAAATCTCTCGCAGCAAGTTACCGGGTATTACAACTGGCAACCACAAATATCTTAAGAAAAAAAGGTCCATTGTCTTTAGGTGTGCTTTATGTTAATGACAAGACCGTGAAATAATCGTATATGAGAAAGTCTGAGAAATAAGTTTGAAGGCAAAAAACACAACATTTGAATGGCATTATAACCACATTCATAGAAAGAAGCCTAGCGATATCACATAGAAGCAGCTTTATGAGATTTTCATCAATCAGAAGACATTTCAACAACAAATTGGACAAGCGCCTCGCAAATTACTAGCATAAATGCCCAAACTTCAATTTAACACAACAATATTCACACAATTTAATGCAGCAATATTCATATGAAGCTATAATATAAGACCAAACCTGATGTATGACCGAACTAATATGTCCTCAGGCAACTTCATAACAAATGCTATAAGCACATTCCAACAAATAGCACTTATAACTTGGGTTGCTGAATATGTTGTTTTGTGGATTTTTGCACACAATGTAAAAAGCTGAGCAGATATCCATTCACTTCTGATGATACGATTTCTGCGAACATCGCACACAAGATCTTTTCTTCAAAATTTTTTATTGGGAATGATACCACTTTCATTGATGGTAGTACGAGAGTTCTGAGGATAAAACAAGATGTAACATCTCGATATGAAAGAGTGGGATATTTTCGTTGACATCAATAACATATAGTAGTTATCTTCACGTAATTGGTCACTTACGCATTGACGCATTCGCTCAATTGCGAGCCTTTTTCCTATTAGCGGGTTGCTGAACGTTACGCTTTATAATCAGCCCACCGCCGACCGCATTACTCACCTACGCTCGATCCACAACCTGCTGCCGATAGTTGTAGTTATTTTTACACGCAACTTCTACGTGTTCGATTTTTTGTCTATGTTTGATATCAGAATTGAATTATTTTACGGCTCATATTTTATGTTACTAATTCCATTAGATGCATATGGAATTGATAGAACCTAGCACTACTTGTATACGTTATACAACATTTTCGTTCATATGGTGGTTCTATCACCTCCTAATAGGATATTCAACAAGCAACAGATCTTATTGTCATAGATGGATCCTTATTTATCTAAAGCATGTTTCATAAAGTTGACATAATTTCATTACTTTACTTAGTGAGAAGATATTGAGTAAGCTGTCTCACCTGAAACATGCTTCCAATGGCATTCACATGTTTTATAATTACCATGATGAGTGGCAGTGAACTGACGTGTCCATGTCAACGGGGAAACCTAAAACGCCCTCACTTTTATTAGTCTGCATATGTCACCCTTTCAACTTCGCAATAAAATTTCTTTGATTTGTTCAGTGTATATAAGTGTTTGTCAGTTTTTCTTCTCATTTTGAGTTCCCTTTGAGGATTTTCGCCTTCAACAATTTTCCCCAGCATACCTTCGCTTTTGCGTCCTGAAATTCTGGAAGCTTTTTTTTTCAATATTAGAATCTTCGATATATTATTTGCGTACTTTGCTTTTTAATTCTTTGCCTGTCTCTCCTCCGCACTCATATTAATTTTCCTGTGTTGAAACCCTTTTAGCTGATTAAAAAAACGGCGTCGATATACTCATTCAATCTCCGAGTGGATCGCGTCAACTGCACATTGTCCAGAAGATCTCTCCCAAAAGATTGTCTGCCATTCAGAAGATCTGCCATCTCAGCGCAGTCGCAGTCTCTTAATCTCATTCGGAGAGTTCTGTACTAATAGATGGCTGCTTCATATGGGTACCACGTTCATTTCGCCTTTATATTTAGAAATGCGCAGACGTAGTACACTCCTAAAGGTGCAAAAAATGTGGACGTCTGATGATATGACCCTGAACAATTGGTGATTTCATTACGCTGAATGCAAATGAGGTGCTGTCATGCACATGTTAGTCGTTCGATCGTGTGAAGCAATTAAAATGAGTTGTTTTTATTAAAAGTTGTAATTGTCGTGTTTAAGAGATGGTCGGCTATTACAGTCCTCATGAGAAAAGAAGTTTGAAATATTCTGCCATTGATTTCAAAGAAATTCTATCAGGATCTTTTAAAGAATCACCAGTTCGTAAATTATTGGCGAATAATGAAATATATGAAATGATGGTGAGGCATTTTTAATTTTGTCTTGCTGCTCGCAGAAATTAGTGATTGAAAAATACTTTATAATAGCCTCGACAGATCCAAAATGATTATTTACGTTTCTTGAATACATGTGACCTTTGAATGTCATCTCTTCCGTTTGATGCTGATAGGTCGCGATTCAAGACAAGTCAAGAGGGAAGCTTGCACCGAACAATATATTCGCATAAAATTCTTAAATCTAATCGAAACTGCTGGATTGTCAGGTGGGCACACGGACTTATAGGTATAGGCAAAGCATTGCTGTAATGCGCGCTGTGGATGGAAAGTTGGAAAAGGTGGTTGAGAAAATCGCCGTGGTGCTTGGCTGAGAACAGATTATAGGAAGTGGGGAACGCAATATTTAGTTGTCGAGAATGCGATACTCAACATACGGCATATACTCAATGATCATTACATGTCATCGACTATATACGTCAGATGCAATATTACACAATGGCAGAACAACTCTGCAATCAGTGATGATAGAACTCTGAAGGTTTTATCGGTGGGCGTAGAAGATGGGGAAGCTCGAATTCCTCGAATATTGGGCAAATTCTGGAGCAAATCTTTTATATGTGATGAGTAGTAGTGATAGATGCGCTCGCACAATCGAAGTGTGATGCAATGCTCGTTAATAATTGAGGCAATCCTTTGAGGAGGTTTTTATTGGAATTCATTCAATTGTATAGCACCGAGACTTGCTCATTTCCTTCACATTGCACTCTTTTTGCAACTGCGCTCACCATCTTTCTAATATTCTTACATAATCGAAATCTCTCTCCGTCGCATTCGCAGTTTCATCGTTAACCATGTCGCCCCCAAACGAGGTCGATTTACGACAAATAATGTTTCACCACATTACAGCACTCATTTCAAATTTGTGGTACAGTAGGATTTGCATATCTCTTTAGATGGATTCATATTGCGGGAAAGGGGAAAGAGGGTTGATCAGGAGGAATAGAGTGATGTAATATTTTACGCGGATGAAAACGGTCTTTTAGACTAGATCATCGCACAAATCTCAATCCACCCCAAACCATATTAGATCGTCCCCTGTAGGAAATGGTCGCGAAAATTTTCCCGTTGGATTGAAGAACGTTACTATGAAGAATGATTTTAATCGTTTTATTCAATGGTTTAGGCAACGTGTGTTTTTATTATTCAATTGTTTTCATCGTTGTCGTTTTTATGATTTTTTAAGATCTACCTTTGCCAAATGTATCATGATGGCGACCGATGTTCGCATTTATATACAACTTTGATTATGCTCCTAATGGTTGTTGCTAATTCGGAGATTATCCAGAAATGCTGATTCATAATATTCGATCGTTTAATTTATTATCGAAAGCATGATTGCGTATCACTAACGGCAATTCCTCGTTTAGTGATACGCAGTCATGCCTTCGATATCACTAAACGAGGAATTGCCGTTAGTGATAACGTGATAATTTGCTGCACATTGTTGAAGATTCTATAAGCAAACATAACGGACACATTGTTTGTCGATGCGCCTAATGCCGGTTGCTGTAATTTTGGATTTCATTGTTTGTATTGAAATCATGAAACTTAGATGTAGATTGACTAAGACTTTGAATGACAGAGGGGATATGAAGGCCGATTGTTGCTATGAGCTGACATCACTACGAAGTTAGCTGCATCTTTGTGCTAATTGAATTAATGTAAGCCTTCACGTATAATATCATTCGAACGCAATGTGTCCGTTAGCAGATCGAAACATTTTGCAATTTCGATGCGATCAACATGGATGCACTTCAGAATGATTCAACAAAGCGAGAGTGAATGTTGGCTGAATTAGAAGTCATATTTGTCGTCTGTCGATTCCTTTTCCTTCTATTGGCTTATAGCTTTCTCTTCTATCAGCTGTTTTTCTGTTTCCTTTTTCGACCCTTCGCTCGCGATCATCTTTCGATGAAAATGTTACCACAGTTTAAATTATTTATATGCCTCTGCAACTTAGTTTTCTAAGCTAGTGCTATTGCCGGACTGTATCTATAGGTAATGCCAACTGAAGTAAGGGGGCATTCGCACCTGTTATTTATTGTTAACTTATGTGACCGGTTGGTCAAGGGAGGGGAATTACAAAAATGAGTGCTGTGGCGGCCTATCTGGTAAGCATGTAAATCTATTCGAGAAAAACTTCTGTGTCCCATCTCCCAGACACTTCAAATATTTTACTGTTTGATCCAAAATTTTTATCCACGAGAAGGTGTGCATTCAAAAGTTGGAGAATATGGTACAGTGACCAGCTTCATAACGAAGTATAAAATGTCTCACAGTGCATTCTCACTTTATAATAACCAATAAAATATCATAAAATAAGCTATCCATAGAGCTAATTCGTTACTTCCCGTTAATATCAATGGGGAATTGATTCGGAATGAAAGTGAAAAGGCAATGCAATTAAAGTGTTCTCATTGTGAGTGGAATAGCCGAATCTTGATGTGGTCGAAAAATGTTTCAATTGTCTCTAAAATTAATAGATAGAAGCGTTGGGAATAAATGTCGCGATGTTTCAACCTAGTGGGACTTTAATCAGTGGCGGAGCTTATGAGCAAATGTTCGTGCTGAAGATTGTATTCACTGTTTCTTTCCATCCGTAAAAATTTTTTCATTCACTTTCGTACGACCACAGCGATTCTGAATGTCAGGCAACTTTGCACATGTGTTTATGTCCACGTACTGGGTAACTACAATTGAGAAATCATTGAAAGTAGAGTGAAGGAGGTGGGGCGTACAATGTTTGCATTCGATGACGTCATGCTACATTTCATAACGGTCCAGCAAAGTGGAGAATGTTGCTATGAAATTTCCATTTCCACACCTTTTCGTTCATTGAGGGAGGAATATTTTGCAGCAGGTTTGCGTGGACGGCCAGATCGTTTAGAATTACGGACATTCTTGAGTATATATTATTTATTATTGATTGATAACGTGTGAAAATAATTGAATATGTGTGGGGGATGCAAAAGCGTATATCGTCTGCTTTATGCGCTTCCGAGGTTACGTGCTCGTTTGCTTTTTCGAGCTTCATTTTCAATTGAAATTGTGGGCATCTTAGTGATTGCTTGAGAAAATTAAAATCGATAGCATAATGGCTAAGAGAGAAGTGCTTAAAATATTTTATGCACCGCCGATAAAATTCATTGGCAAAGCAGCGACTTTTATTGTTCATCTATTGAACATTCATGTCTTAGTAAGCACGAATTTCTGCCTCAAAATGAAGTGCCGTTGCAGCAATTACAATTGAGCTACATGAGAANCATTGAACATCCATGTCTTAGTAAGCACGAATGCCGTTCTGCAATTACAATTGAGCTACATGAGAAAGATCTATCATTCTGTTATTCCTTGCTCAATTTTGAACACGGATAGAAGAAGCTATGATGCTAGCTTATACCTTATGAGCTCTGACAGCTCGGTTAATCTAAACTGCTGTTTAGTGCGCCGTTTAACAGCCACTCGGATGGTGCCTTTATCTATTAAAAAAAATCGGATTCTTGGGCATCCTCGGCGAAAGACGAGTTGACGTTGTTTCTTCACTGATGCTTGAAGACATGAGAGTTGGTTGCGCGCAAGCGGTGCATGACCGAACAGAGCACCATGAAGCCTAAACACGTTTCTGATTCTGTCCATGAAAAGCCCTCTTGGGGCTGCATCTATCCGTTAGAAGCGTATATCCCCTGATAAACTGCATATCTGACGAAGCAAGCCAAAGCACACAGTTCATAGAGTGCTAAACTATAAATCGGCTTTTCGCTTGATCAGTTCTGATATATGGCAATCCCACTTCTCTCTCAACAACATCTGCGCATTTCCGTCTTACTGACAGCTCCTTTTGCCGGCGTTGCAAAATGTACTGTTGTCTCCCTATGAAATATCCCATCCCAATTTCATAAATTTTACCTGTTTCGCATTCATCAACAAATATTTTCAAGATGAAACTTTGTTTTGCCCGATGAACCAGCGAGCGATATGTCGTATCCTCCGTCCGCATTCAGTAGAGAACTTTCGTTTCCATCATTTGCTTGAAATGTGTATAGAAGTAGAATTGCTTTAAGATGTGCTATTCCAAGAATAGTCGATAAAGTAAACAAATATCACCGTAGAACTTCAAGCTGATGATCGCTTTTAGTGCAAAATTAGTTCAATTTATTATTCTTTTCTGTCGTAAAGACGAAAGTGAGAGGAAAATGTTCGCTGCTTTCGCAATATGAACGTGAAACGCATGCTCATTGTCTTAAACATTGATATTGCGAACTTCGAACAAGTATCTAATTTCATTGTATTTCTGTGACCGCATTTCCTAGAAGCTCACTAGGAAATGTCCAACCCAAATTTTGGAAACTACTTAAATGTCGAAGCAGGGATGTCGTAACGACTGTTTGTTGATGTAGTGCTTCAATGATATTCCGTAACCACGGCAGATAATGAAGACAACCGACCTATCAGTGATTAACGTCTCATTTGTATCATATCAAACATCACTGTGCATCGAGAATTTAGGAGATATTGCGTTGCAATTCAGACTTGTGAATTTGGGAAAGGCTTCTGCGTCTAATGAAAATTAAGATAATAATCCTCTGCATCCTCACCACCTTTGTCTTCACTTTAGATGGACCGATTGGAAAGGCGAAGCCGCATTCATGATGTGAACTCTTCCCAACAAACTATCACCTCTTCATCCTCGGCAAAATGAAAGCACTGACGGCAGATATTAGCAATGCATCTCGCATCTTGCTGACCGTGGACGCAGTCTACAGCCAAACTGATCGACAGTCTACTAGGGAACTGTTGTGCTAAGGATTTACACATCGAAATTGGAGATGTTCATCAATATATAAAAACCTAAATAAACCAAGGATTCTTTTCACGACTGTGAATTTGGAATGGTTCAGAATTTGAGAGGAATCTGAGCCTTAGACACTACAGAAGACACCGTATGACATGATGCTAGCCATTAAGGTGCAGCGATCTAGCCTGCAGAAATGTGATCCGATTATTTTTGAACTTCGTCCATTATAAATGTTCCCAAGAAAAGACGGAGAAAAATTTGGGTGATAAGTATGATAAGACTACCAGCAGAATCCTGGAAAGGAGTTTTTTGCTTACTATACTCATACCCGATCAACATGCAACACGCAAACATACAAATGAACGTTCACAGACATAGGCATGCACACCTACATATGCACATGCACACGTGTATATACGCATACGCATAAGAAAACACAGGAGTGTGCAAATATGAATCTATGCTGGTACAGACACAAGCACGCATGCCTACGCAAATGGGCAATCAAAAATAAGAGCCATGCATACAAACATACAATAAACTCAGGCAGACATCCACGCTCGTATCGTGGGGGCAACAAATGTCGCTGTGAGATGGCTTGGTAATTGATGATTGAAGTGCTCTCAATGTTTATCTCTTTTTATCAACAGTTGAAAGTTTTCTTGCGTGTTTATCAGGAATAAACACAACCGAGTCAGTCAGTGCGTTGAACGCATTAGGCCTCCTCATCGATTTAGCCCACTTTCCTTCTCATTTTCTATGAGTAGCATTCTCTCTTCGACTTCGCTAATTACAAAAGTACTCACTCCCTCTATAATAGGGTGTTTGACACGTTTTATTTCAGTCGTAAATTTCGTACACACATAAACTTGATCCCACCGCTTGTTGAGGCGAACGGAATTTAACCTTATGAAAGGATGGATGAATTCTGATTCTATGAAATCCGCTTATAGAAAGCTTAATTCCTCAATAACAACTGCGGACGAGTGAAAATATGTGCAAGAGGAGCTCGCCACAAATGTGCTTCTGCAATCGCGTTGATTGCGATGAGGGCGATTGAAAAGCACACGTGGTGCAGGATGTGTCATTAATTGCCATCAAATAACATATGTGGCACTGTTTTCACATTTGAAGGAAGCAAGCGAAGATCTCGCTTTTCCGAACTTGTCCAAATGAAGATATCATCCACCTCACAGAAGAATGCATGCGAATCTTTTGTCTGGTAAAAAGGTCGTGGTCGATTCAGAAGTTGATTGCTTCGTTTAAACTTCTCCACGAAACTCACTTTCTGCATCATATCAAATCTCACGTCCGCTAATTTCAATGATTTAAATCCATGCTGTCAGAAAAGTGGATAAATAAACGCAAATCCACTTACGTGTGCAGAGACCTCAGCTTAGATTTGACGTCACCATAATGGACTTCGTGAAAGTGGATTCCTAAAAGCGCATGGAAATGCGCGACGGCTACGCAGACGCCGTCGATTCACTTGCCACACTTTCTTTGAAACGTTTCAACAAAAGCTAATTGTGTCGATCTACATACATGTTCCTCTGTTTGCATGCTCTATTTTATGCATCCGATTCAGATTGCGGATTCAGAAAGCTACGAAATCGATGTTCAATGCGCGTGGTTACCACCATAGAATGACCTGCTGGGCCCAGTTCCTTGCCGAATGTTCATCTACACCACATTTGCCGACGTTTGAGAATCTTTCGAATTTGGCATATGTATCGTGCAATTTGCTATTTGTGCAAAGAGAATTGGTCGAGCGCTGTTTTGCACCTTCCGGGAATTCACATGCATTTTTCGCTGATCTGTGAGGAGCACATATCGTGAAGCCCCTCATTTCAACTCATTTGCTTAGTCAGTCGTTCGCGTAAATCCCAAGTTTTGAGAGTTTCAATGATCTTCCGTTGTCCAAAAATCGCTGAAGAGTTCAGTAGCTCAGAGATCAATTCTCGGCTATAATTGAATCTGATGGACGATAAGCTTGGTATTTTCTATAACGTTTTACTTTAGAATTCAAAAATCGGAGAACGCAGTTCTGCAATGTTTGATAGAGTTCTTTGATTTCTCACCATAAAAAATGCTGCGCATCTTATTTAAAATATCGCTATAGCTTACACTGAAGTATTTGCCTCTTCAACTCCGTGATGAACGAAAAGAGTTGCTTCGTGCGTTTGTGGAATTATTGATAATTGGTGGTGGGAATAAAAGGAGGGGCAATATCTGTGACGAATCATAATAATGTGATTGAGTCAGTTGCGTGTTTTCATTGTGTGCCATTGAACAGCTTTTTAATTTATTGTGCTTCGTTCAGAGCCACGTATATTTCGATTGCAAAGCTGCGAATTTATTCACTTTCAAGATTAACAAACAGCCATCGAGGAAAGTTTCTCATCATCCTGCTTTGGTGATTTTTTGATGAAAGCAGTGAAATCGGCATGTGAGCAAGAATAGCAAAAATGCAACAGATATTCTCTCAGCACATCGTTGTTTGTATGAGTATATACGGAGGCTTGGGATAAATCGCATTCGAGCGTGATATCCCGATAGAATTCTCTCGTTCAGTGGAAAGATCAACTTAGTAATTGAGTGCACAGAAGGGCTTTGAAGATGTACATATTGATAGACCAAGTTACGGAAAAGGTAACGCAGCGATTACTTTTCCAAGGTGATTGCTTGATAACAACTTGAATCACTCGACAAGATTGCTCTATGCATTTTGTTTTTTGTTTTTTATGATCAATTAAAGCCTTTGTTCACAGTTGGGGGCGAACCCGCAACCTCTTCTATGCGTTTTCTTATTTTAGTTTTGATGAGATGCATTTATATATAGTTTGTAATATCTGACTTGATTTGAATTAAAAATTTGCTCAATGACACGTTGCATAAAAATTTTGCGGATATTCCTAATCGAGAAAATTAATATTCATAAGTTGGGAAATTTTGAGAAAAAGTCGAAAAATCTATGCGTCAATAATATTGTTGCAAATAAGAGTGCGCGTGTTTGCTTACTGATCGATGAAGCATTTCAGTTGTCTTCCGAGTTTTAATAATGTTCAGTTTAAGTTGTACCCCAGACAGTAAAGAAATCCAAAGTTGCCTATGCAGCATTATGTCAGCGCATCCTGCTTCTAAGCTTTTTAATCATTCACTCAAAACAAATCACTTATATTCGCTATAAAGTTAATTAAATTGCCAAGTAGTTGCTAAATAATCGGATAGTTGTGGGATTAGCTATTCAATTAAGTCACAAAGTCGGAATAGATCATATAGTAGCGTTGAGCATTTTTCTTGTCAAATTAGCTTGCTTAATTAGAATGCTTCTCAATGACTGCTTAATTCGTAAGCTGATGCGATTGAGGTGGAACATGAATTCGAAACGATCTTTCAATTCTTTGTTGGGAGTCGTTCCCGTTGATGAGTCCCTATCACTGTTCGTAGTAATGACCAGTTTTAAGGCAATTATTTTGCGACAACTGTATTCCAATCATAATGCACAATTCGCAGTCAACTGACGTCGATATTTTCTTCACTTTCATCAAATGTTGAAAAACTGACCAGAAGTTGTACATCAATCTTATCTCATCTCTAATTTATAGCGTTACTGATCTTGCGTCACTGGCAATTAATCGTTGAATTTTTATCGACCTTATGTATCTTAAGCCTGAGGCAAACACACTGGTAAGAAGCGCTTAAAAATGCTTCGCTTATCGATTATAACGACGGCTAGATGATGCGATGCACAATTCTAGTTTAATAGGTGATACGTTTTCAAGAAACTCAATTCTGCGCTTAACATATGCTCTTTGACAGTTCTACAAAGATATCTTGCGAGATTGAGATAGGAAAATGATCACTGATTATTCCCGTCTGCATTGAAATTACTTCCGACTAACTCTGTCAAGTGCTTTATCTCGTTTTCGTTCACTTTTGGTGACAACTCGATCAGCTCTTTGCGCTCCCCTGCTGTATGGACTGAAGCAAAGAATTTCCAGATTGCACAATTTCCAGCAAATTAAGGATAGTCGAGAGTCATGGAAATTCGTTGATCCATTTCTCTAGATCAGTTTATTGCGGGCTATCAGTATTCGCAGTTTATATCTTTCATGTGGATTCCTTACTTCTTCCGCCTTCATATGCTGTCCAAGTCTCTAGATTTTATTTTGAAGTTGAAATATTCGCTTCATTTCTCATAAAAATCGGGCAGGCCTGCTCTATCTTCCAAAGATCAGTGATCCATTCTTTTGCATATAACTTATTTACGTCCTTATTTAAGACTGTTTTCATTTTCTTCAAGTTCTATAGCAACATTAGTAGCAAAGAAATTGGAACGAACCAACGAAAGTGTTACATGAGGAGTGTGAGTTAAATTAGCAAATTAAATTGAATTAGCGACAAACTTCTTCATTGCAATTGCATATCTCTTTCAATTTTTGCTCTTTCACACGAGACTGTAGCAAATATGCAATCATATCATATGCCCATATGTCTTGCTGTGCCCCTTCCGGTATGTGTGCAAAACTTGTTCGATCAGATCATTTCTGATGTACTTGAAGGGCATTCTTGAAAATTTTATTACGTTGATGGTGATCTTAAATACGACTGTTTCGACAAATATATGCTAAATAATGGATTTGTTCCTTACCATGTTTATTGAGACGTATATGAGTTTACGATTCTATAGCTACAAACTTTAGCGTTAAGCCGCTTTCCGCACTTCTCATCACGCACTAACGAACCAAGTTCGGTTTATTCATCAGAGGTGAGCGAAAGTTCACTTATTCTCTTCGAGCATTATCCAAATGCGCGATGCTCAAAAATGTTGAGTTGGACAAGCTTCCGCGTTATTAATCAAAAGAACTCATTGCGCCGATTTCTTCTCTGCTTTATGATAATTCCACTCGAAAATTCAAAACAGCAGCGAAAATTATACGGCTTTAGAGTCGACGGATTGGGGCATTTTGTAGTATTGACTTTGGTTCACTTTTCATGGAATACATCAAATCACGAACGCAAATTTTCTATCAGTCTTCTTGATGATGCCAAACTATTGCTTTACATAGCGCACCGTTTAAGCAGAGCTTTATCGTTCATTTGGGCGAAGTACTTTGTTGTGTACGCGATGGTGTGATGTTGTTAGTTGTCTAAAGCTTGCTTAATATCGAGACTAAGTGCACGATTATCTTAGAGCTTTATTTAATCAACGGTTCGTGCATGTGCGGTAATTAATATTTGCACTTTGAAAAGAAATCATTGCTTGAGGCACACGATATGATTGATGTGTGCTCATGTAGTCTAAGGTCGTTGAGAAGCATTCATTCACATCCGTGTTCGAGCGATTTTCGAATAAGCATATAGAGAGAGCATAAAATGAGAATGAATCGCTTGAATATGCTCATTCATCATGCTCACTTCTTATCGTTTATTGCCTTGCAGCGATTTCTTAGGTTTTAATAGTCTCGCTATTCTTGAATGAATCCCTTCAACGTCATCATATTTCAAAAATTCGATGAGAGAGGTTGGGACGGAATTTCCATTGTGATGTACTGAATGGTTTTATTTCTTCATAGGAGAATATTGAGGCTAATCGAGCTTTGTTGAGTGGGAATGTTTAGGCAACGATGATGAAAAGAGTTCACAGTTTTACGATCGGCTGCCAAGGAGGTTCTGGTGTGCTTTCAAATTAATGTTTATTCCTCAGTAGCTTACAATCCGTAATAAATTTGTTCACTTTATTTTCGCTGTGTATGGATGACAGCTTAATGATGACCGACCTGAAAAGTAGCATCTAACGTATAGTGTTCGAAATGCACCTGTAATGCATATAAAATAGTCAAAATAAGTTCACGTATTCCGCTTGGCGTATGAAGCAGAGGATTGCTTGCTTGCGAAGCCTTTCAATTTGGGAACATTCTTCATTCTCTTATAATTGGTGTGAAAGGGTCCATTCAGACAATGAACCTTATATTGCGCTGAAAGTTTCGCCGCTACTAGTCAGCTATTCAAGTATGAATGTTATTCAAGTGACCTCTTTTTTTTGCTTTATTCACCTTATGTGCTTCTATCGACATCACTGAGGTAAGTGCAGCTGTTTTCAGCGTTGAAGTATAGAATGGATGTGCTGAAAGGGAACACTTTTTTTGCACTTATGAAATACAGCAATAGAGAGCATAGTTTATAGGGTCAGTTTGAAAAAGTAGAACAGAACCAAAAGTCGATGAATGACCTAAGCGAGACAAAGTTCAGCAAAAAAGCTCGTAAGATTACGTCTGGAATTGTTCACTTACTGTGTGGCCATTATCCGTCGCATTTTGGAGCAGATTTTCCTATCATCTTTTTTTCCTCTTCCTCTTTCTCAAGTCCCCTTCCCTCTCCTTCATCACCACTCCTTGCGCAGTACATCGCTTCAAATGGATCCGAGAAGAAAAGTCAGTAAGAGCAATAGTGAATGAAAACGTATGGACAGAATACATGCGAATATTAAATGCTTTTAAACACCTCTTTGAAGATACGCCGAGTACAAAATGAGCTATGTTGTTAGCAAAGATGTGTTCAGATGACCGCAGTGTCACTTGTCTTCCTTTCTTTCCCGTGGTTAGTGCTTAAGCTGAAGCTTTGAGCATTCAAACAGCTTCAAAGTGGCACGATGAGTGTGATCGAAAGACGTATCTTGAACTTGGTGAGCATTGCATTTACATTTCTTTCTCAACAAAACTGTAGTAATGGGCAATTTCTGATTGCATTTTTACTGCACCTTCGGCTGCTCCTCCAGAAACGGCTGCGGTTCTGTGAACGCTGTTTCCAGTTCAAGAATTGCCTCGAGAAAAGAGCATTTTGACACTGGTGAAATCGTTGGTTTTTTAATATGAGAAAGTACATACAAGATTAAATCTCAGTGGAAATCTACTATGCAAATTGAATTTCAACCATTCAAAGCTCGCTCTTAACCGCAATACCCTTAACCGCGAGTCTGCAACTATATATGCATAGAGTGCTCCTTATTTGATGCATTATATTCACTCTTCGTTGTGACAACTTGTTTTATGTGGCGCATTATACGACAAACATTTTAGCAAGGGACAATCAGTTTGAATGAGCAAAAACATTGAAATATGAAAAATTAATCATTGCAATAATGCTACCTTATCACTGAATGCATAGTAATCACTGCAATGAAAATTTCACAACAAAAATACGAACGAATGAACTGAGGCAGTGTTTTGTATTTGTGTGCAATCTGCTTTCCGATCGATTACATACGATCGCTAGGTCAATCCTATAAAGGTGTCGGCTAATATGTGAATTTTATGCGCTAATGCAAAATGAATCAAATCGAATATGCTGTCACATATTCGAATCCCTCATCAAATTTGTGCTCATCGAGAAAATTGTCGACATATTTCACTATTACTGTATATGGGAACAATTCGTTTACTGAGAAAAAAAATGGAACGTTAATTACGGCACATTCACTTTTTGACGTTGAGCTACGACTAATGAAAAAATGTTGTGTGCGTTGACGACAAAATTTATGGCTGGAAAGTTGATCGCTTTCGTGAGATGATTGGAACAGCTAATCACCTGTTGTGTAGCACTCTTCTTCATCCTTTTAAGACTTGCGATAACGATTTCTTGTGCCCTCTATTGAACATATGGGAATGTGCATAATTGAAAGTGTGGTTTCTCGAAATGCATATTGTGCTCAACATCTCTCTATATTTTGGGGCGCTTTGCCAGTTCGTGCTCAGTTTTTTGTTCGCTCGAAATTTGTTGCTTATGCAGCAAAGGTCTGTAAGTGGAAATTGTTGTGGTTTTTGCAAATATTCGAAACATTTCAAGGCGCCCCGATGGGAATTGGATTGCCAGTAAAAAAGTTTTTTAGTTCTTTTATAAATTCCCAACGTTTTTAACCCATTTGATTGCGCAAGGTTCGAGGCATTCCATCGCCGAGATTGTGGGCTATATGTCAATAAAGTCATTGGTCCTGGAATATCCAATATGGCCGCTGATGGAATTATTCTGAACGAGCAAGACATATTTGAACAGAAATGATTACCGTGAATGCACGTTTGTAATTCACACACAAAGATGTTGGATACAAAAGTATGATATTGCAAATGGAATCTTGTGATGTAATCAGCCGGTTTTTTTATTCAATTCTTTTTTTAAGAAATATTCAGCGAATATGAATTGCAACTCGATGAGGTTTCGATGTCATGAAGTGTATGAGTGATGAAGAGAGAGGTCGTTTCGCAAATGGTGGTTATCACATTCATTGCTGCTCCGACTGAACGGCTTCAGCTGTGTATATCATTCTATTTCACAAGATGATTTTCTTTCACCATTGCTTCCACTGATTTTCGAGCATTGAAAAAATCTTCTCGAATTCTCGAGTAAGGTGCAGAAGTAGTAAAATTCGAGTGCTCTAACTCATCCATTGCAATAGCTGTATGCTTGATTATAGTGTATGCGGAGGGCGATAAGAACACCTCTTACACTTTTATGTTTCTTGGTAATTTCTATGAACCAAGTGAAATAGAAAGAATTGTTGAAAGCTGAAGGAATGGAATTGTTGAAATCAGATACTGCATGCCGAATCAACTCTCTCACATAAATTGAATTGAAACTAGATTTTCTCGGTGTCGCAATCAACGCGCCAAACTCGCCAACATTATGAGTAGCCAATGTCCTCTCCTTGCCCTTCAGTGAGACGTCAGCGCTTGCTAATCGACATCCAGCACGGTATAGTGAACGGTATGTATGGTCGTCGCTATCACAAGCGGGAAATCTCGGCGATGATTTGCATTCTGGATCACAAGTCGTGAAGCTGTGGATGTTGCTAGCCCTCCTAAAGATGTGAAGGGAACATTTATCAAGGAGGAATATTTCTCAACAAATATCTATCCCGTCGCATTTGTGACTCGGTTATTTTCTCAATACGAACATTGCTCGCAGTTCTCTACAAAAATCAACTGCCAAAATGAACGTCAACCGTATAAGGTTGTGTGGGTGAGACGTTCAATGTATTGGATGAGAAGGGTTTCAGACGCCGGCTCGATAACCTTCAAATCAGCTTGCATTCAATGGCGTGCCATGACTGGATGCGCAGGTGTAATATGCGTTTAAGATCTTGCAACATCCCTAAAAAACTGAGCTTCAATAAGCTTTTTCTTCTGGTTTCATCCATATAACACATGAAGTCTGCATTTGCAAGTCCGATTGTTGATCACCATCCCAATCCCGACGCCAAACTATCTTTCGGCATCTGCTACAGTTGAGCACTAAAATCGCATCTGTGTGCGCATACTGAACATGCTGGATTGTATTGTCTTTTTTCTGAAATGAACCTATCGCTCACACAGTTTTCAGCGCGCTGGAATGTATATCTTAAAAATATGTGAAGAACTGTGCAGCGGTTTGTCGCACACACATTTGTTTCGAAAGTGGTGCAAATTATACAGTGGTGCAAAACACTTTCAGTGCTTTTTTGTAAGCGCATTTCTTCGTCACATAAGGCATTTGGTGGATGGACGTCGAGATTGAAATAGAATGGCTCATCGAACTCAACAGTTTGTTTCGTTGCACCTTCGTCTCGAATGGGATCATTTCCAGTGGCGACTACTCTTGTAATTTAATTGAGATTGTGTGAAATAACCAGTGCCATATGATCCGTCACAGCTCTCTATCTCATTATTTTACATAGCGGGAATGAACCATCGCTTTTTGCCATCGCTATTTTTGATTGAGCTCTAGTTCAGTTTAGGTTTGCTGAATTATTTCAATTGCTTGAAGCCACTGAACTGTTTTCGACTCATTAGGCGACCACCATTTTCCCGATATGGAGGATCTTTGAAGCTATTGAGCACAATTCACATTATTGAATCCAAGAGAAAACTCTAGGCTCTCAAGGAATCTTTGCAATTATTTTATCACCAGTTGAATCATCTTAAGCGTGAATTGAAATTCTTGCAGCAATTGCATATGATAAAAAAATCTTCACGAAACTTTTGTAGTGAAAGTGAATAAATATGTGTAATAATGTATTCAAAATGTACTAAACAACGGCCACTCATTTTGTCACGAAACATGTAGGAATTAATACGTCTTATAGACGATATCCGCCAACATTATCAGAATTATTTATTCCTTTATAGAACGAAATGTGTGTTGTTCAATTGCTAATAAGAAGCACCGTGGGGTGATAGTAAAAATGTATTTTGCGATTTTCGGTGAAGAAATTTCGCTATCCGTGAGCACCTGTTTTGCAAGCACTTTCAAAACACCTAAAAGCCTTTTTACTGTTGTTCGGGTTCCCGATAATACCATTTTTGAAACGAGCGGCGAGAAGCGGTAGAGCAAGCAATATGAATTGCTTGAAATTCAATGCGAACGCCGAGGTGTGAATTAGGAAAACACTACTTATATACAATAGATGCGCAGACGTGGGTGCATTATTCTGTTTCCAATCAACCAGAAGTTATTCTTCATAACCGAAGTCGAAAACTCATTGTGGTAAATTTTCATCAATATTTGCGTAGAATTTAGGTCACCACTGAAACGAAGACAAAAATCTAGTCATCGAAACACTGTATAATAACATTCAAGGCGGTCCCTAAACTTGAGAGAAATTCGTGATATGCATTGACGGCTGGTATTGTCTTGTGCTATTGGTGAAATGCACTCTGCCCTTGCCCAATATTTGTTCGAAAAAGAAACAGTAGCCAGTAGCTATTTGCTTAAGTACGGCGATAATTTTTCACTCCGTGACGAAGAAAGCTCTTAGACCTCTTCCTATGGTCAGTGATTGTTTTGTTTATTTTTTTATCATTCCTATTTCTGTGCCTTCCAGCTTACGCAGCGAAGGAAGAGGATATGCGTTGAAGCGCAATCGAGTTACGAGGTGCAACCGTACCTCGCATCATTGCAGAGAACGCACGATGTCGTCGAGAAATATAATGAACACTAACCGAAAAGTTCTGAATTACGCTTATACTTGACCGAGATGAAGTTTACTGTAGTCATGCTTCGAAAAAAAGGGAGATGAATACTAACGCAACTTAGAAATAACCTCATTTTGCACTTCGTCGTTGGTAATGATGCAAGGCTACGTAGGTTTTCTCAGCTTATGGCCGCAGCAACGTTATATGCTAATTTTAGATCGCTCAGATCGGTGTGACTGTGAGACCGTGTTGACCGATGGAATCCACATCGAGGATATCCATCGAAAAGCAGTTGCTCAACTTTTGCGCCGTGGTCATTTCTGTATCCATATCCACATTAGGAAAGAATGTCACAATGCATCAAATTATTTTAAACTGCCTTATACTCATAGCATTTTAAAATCGTGACTGTACGTCGGTGAAAAATTATGCAACACTTTGGGAGGGCAGGGAAATGAGGAAAAGCGGATAATCGTTTTACACTGTTCGAACTAAAAAACGGCATCATTTGTAGGGTATCGATAACGCCATCATGCCTGATCTTTCTCCGAACGCCTTGTTGTTGTTAAAAGCTTTCCCCATTTCGGCATTAATGAGCATTAAAATTTATGAAACAATATCGAACAATGAATTTTTATTATTGGAAATGCCTTTCGTACATATCAAATGGACGTTCGTTTGTTTCATATTAATAGCAATTTCTTTAGAAATGAACTGTAGCACTTTGCCGGCCATATCTTTTTTCCTCGGCGATCCACCCTGCTAATTGTTATCTAATATATATTTCACAGCGCTTTCATTTCAAACTTAGTAAGAAACAGAGCGAAGAGAAGAGGGAGAAAATAATAACATACAGACATTCAAATGCGCCATAATCTCATCTCATAAAAACAATATGGGAATTGTGAGCATTGGAAGCAGCACGCTCTTTCAAAGTGTCAATGATTGAGACACTCACGTCTTCTGACCAATATGTCAAGGCTGGGCGGTGAGGTCAAGACTTCACACTAAAGGACGCCGACAGAGCCTCGTCGCCAGTTTTATTTGGCATGTAGCAAGACGCAGTTGGAACCAGGCCAATGATTTGTGTGGATAACTCGCTTTTGGAAGCTCTGATAACTCGCGTATCACTTTTCTATGCGATCTTTGCCGAGTGTGATATCCGAATATTGCTACTACTCATAACAATTCCTTTCGAATAAAAAGCGCTCTCATTTAGAAAATTTGGAATCCTTTTGCATTCACCGTCCTGCTCCCACCAATCTGTAACGCTTCCAGAACTACGCCGTTTCTGCCATAATTGAATGCAGACAACTTTGTGGAATTTTTGAAATTCGTGTCAGAGTAAATGGAAAATTTGATTAACATCAAAGCCACTTGCGTTTTCCACAATCACCCTTTTCCAACGTCGCTCTTTGCGTTACTTCCGACAGTCCACCCTGAAAAATTGTGGCACTCATATGTAGTCATTTCATGTGAACAACTGATTTGAAATGCGCCAGCTTCAAGAACTCTTTATCGCAAGCTATCGAATGCCTGTCGATTATGAAGGCATTTTTTGAGATACTTTCCAATGGCTGTCGCTCCTTGTCTCAGTCCTTTCAGCTGTATTTAGGCGGATAATGTTATGCGCAAACAACGAAGCATTTGTGGCAAGGTCTATTTGATCCCTTTATTCACTTGGCTAATATCTACTCTCTTCAACTTTTTCGATGCATTTTAGGCGTTCCCGGCAAAAGCAACGCCAATGTGTATATGCAAGAAGAGTGCATGCAAAACAGCGAATGTTTGCAAGGCATTGCAAATGTGTGCAAAACAATGCAATGCATATGCAAGGCAATGTAAGCCAATGTTTGCAAAACAGCCAAGGAGCATCACGCACTCCTCAGTGTCTGTATGTTAGCGTGATGGGTTGATGCGTCATGCTCTATGGGCTGTATATTCATTGCTATAATACTTGACCTTCATAGCCGAGTACTCGATAGCCTAAAGCAGTGAAAATTCCGTGCACAACCTGGAATGATTAATCATGTTTGCGTAAAGCTTATCACATCGCCGTCAGGAAATCAATTCAATTTAGTTTAACGCATCCATTTCTCATCGATTTCATACTTCCGTGTTTCGCATGCTATCACAAAATATCTTCGCATATCTCGATGCGCCTCGTTTTATACGATTAAGCACTTATAGTCAAACGAAGCAAATTGCATCACGTCACTCTAAGTATAAGTACATATGTGATCGCTTTGAGCAATCTCCGCTTTGAGAGCGGCAACAATTGCAGCTGGATGGAAAAGGTGTGGTGCTATGATTTGCAAGATAGGTTAGGCTTACAAGCATTCAAACTGACCATTCAACCTTGGTAGAAGGCATAGCCAATCATAAATTTGGAAGTGCTGGCGCTCATTTGTGAAGTCGTTGGATGTTCATTTTAGAGCAGTTGGAGTGCGAGACAATAAATATTTTGTAAAGACTGCGTATGACTGATTATATTCTCTAAATTACTATTTAATTTTCTTGGTTATCAATGGGAATATAAGAATTGAATTGCCGTGGTCAGTAGAATTGCAGAAGTGCGCATTGTGCTTACTCTGCTAGCATGCTCTTCCTCTAGCTTCAACTAACCCCATCGCATACACGGTTCATTAAACAGAACAATAGAGCAATGGAAAGAAGGATAAGGATAGAGAACGAGAGGCAACAGCGAGAGAGAGAACTGCGTTGAAGCGCCGCCCTCATTGAGTTGGAACTTGACACAGCAAATGTATTTGCCTAGCTTTGCGCTCACACAAAAAGTCTTCATGTAGTGCCACCACAAAATAAAGCAGCTATGTCTCGACGCATTTCCTCTGCCATATTGCAACTTTTGTTTGTAAAGAATGCCGAATAAATATTCCTCAGAATAATGCGCATAGTTTAATAAAATGTTGTCCAAAAAAAAACTGTTTCCCAAGTTTTTCCATCATTTCTTGATGGTCGTTGAAAAACGTACTTGCAACTGATGAAAGTTGTTTCAATCATCATTTATGATATATTCCGACAATTCTCAGCGGATGTTAATCGAAACAAAAGAATTTTACATTTCGTAGGCATGCTGTCAGTATTCTCGAATTTCATTTTCGAGCGAATAAATTCAAATGAGATTCTCTAATAAATTCTCCTTCCTTTGCTTCAAATAAGAGTGTAATGTCTCCATATTCTGCGCTGCCTCACGTTGTACTTCGCTACTAAACTCCTAGAGAGAACGTTGTATTAACATCGTGCTCGTTAATTTATTTCACTGAACTATGCTTGAATTGTGTGCAAGGCGTTGTGAATATGATAACATTCGTGTTATTTTATGCATTTCGTCTTCGCTTGAAATTAAATACTGCGCTGCGAAGTGATTTGAATCACCGATAAAATCTCTTTCATGAAAACGAATCCTTTTAACGATGAGCCTAAAATTTATTTGTAGATTAGGAGTTTTCCTAACGGGAAAAGAAATTGCGGTGTGCGGAGAAAATTTGACGCAATGTCTGACGAGGATGAAGCATTCCAAAGAAGCGACGATGGTGATTTGAAGGCGCCAACATTAATTGCCACTGATTACCTGGAGATCGTCGTGCTTGCTGTTGTATTATGTATTGGTGTTCCGCTCAATGCTCTTGTACTACGCAAACTACTGAGGCTGTACTCGGCAGGTATAACACTCAGCCGGGCAAAGGTGAGTTACGAAAACGAGGAATTTCAAAGCAAAATGAGCGATATAATTTCGATCAATGTAAAACCAGGAAGTGGTGTCCATATTGGAAGAAGAGTTGAGTTCTGTCATAACTTTGCAGACACCAATGTTGCAAATGGGTTGATAATATTGACACACAAATATTGCTTTACCATTGAAGCATAGTTCTTCGCACCATTTTCGTTATTCTTCGTCTGCAAAATATTGTGGAATAGTTGGAACTAAAATTGAGTGAGCAGCCGACTGATAGCCGCTCTGAATTTTTCGAACATACAGTGGAATGCAAGAGGAGTTATACTCACGATCTCAGCTACACCGTTTTCGGGATTTAAATAGAAATTAGCTGCTGCGAAAGAAGGCTGGTTCGAGTAACCGCATGAGGTCTGCTCAACCTAGCTGAGGAGGTGAACAGTGGTCGTGGTCAACAATCCTTGGTGGTCGCTGAGCGTGTATGATGCGTCGTTCACATATCACTAGAGAGTATATTGCTGAAATGAAACTGATTCAGTTAAAGCATTCATTTTGATGCGGTTATATTACTGAATGGGCTGAATTCTCATACTTCCTTCAATTCCCACTTACTCGTATTTTTCTTTCAGACTGCTTTATCAGTTAACTGGTGACGCTATGAATGCAGATGCAACTTATTACAAGAGCAAGTGTTGGGGAATTATTTCGCTCGAGCTAACCATTTCGAAAATATTCACAATTTTTCTATACTTTGCAAACACTCATCAAAAAAAAAAAACTGAGAATTTATTAGGAACGTAATAAGCAGCTAGGAATATTCGAAAAACATTCGAAGTTCATCTCAGACCGATGAAAATCGGTCTCATCGTCGCTGTTTACTGAAAAATGCGTTCTATAGACAGAGCACAAGAGTGCAATGATGTTTGCACGTGTCAAAAATCTTTTTGATGAATAAAGAGAGCCGTTTGCAGCAGGATGAAACACGAATCGGTTTTCTAATGCTACAAATACATCTCACTATTGTCGATCTTATCTTCATAATACTTTATTGTCCGAGCAAACTTATTTGGTTAATTTGTTATGTTTGGCCATTCGGAGCTTTCCTTTGCAAAGCTGTGCAATATTCATGGTAAGTCACACAATTCTATTCTGCTCACTTCTAGATCTTCGTTTCACCTATACCTTTTTTCTCTTCGACTCCTCAATAACGTTGTCATTTTCCTAGATGAATAAACATCTAGTTGAGCGGATATCACGACCGTCACGTGGGTAAAAAGATCACAGACGAAAGCCTGAAAACGGAAGCAATTTACTGCACTAGATATGATGATCCCTTCGAAGGTAGATGATCGCTGCAAATCCACTTTATGAACAAACTCTCTTCATATGCGATAAAAACCATTTCCTCAAATGCAGCACTCCTTATTTCAGAAATGATTCAGTAATGGCTATTTGCACTCTAAGACTCTTTTCTTTCGTGATGTCATCATCACGAATCCCTTTGTTATCTTTCTACTAGTTGCATTGAAAAATGTGCGACTCCGCAATATTTGATTCTTTTCCAATTGCTGTTATTCTAGTTTTGCCGTTCCCGGTCATTGTGTCGCTGATATCGAAATAATCTAACGGGAGAGGTATTCAGACACGATGACATTTTCTTTCTTGAGATTTTCTAACTGTAAAACTTTTCTGAATTTGCAGCAAGTGCTTGTTTATTCTTCTTCCTTTTATTTTTACTTTCACTAAACAAATGCTGAAGTTCTCTTCCCGAGGTGGAAATTTTGCGTTCATTCGCATATCTTTTGCTTCTTCTCGAATTGTAAATTGTTTATGCAATGTAAGCCTAACACATTATAATTTGCCTGCGAGGTAAAACACTAATTCATTTCTGTTGAGTCACTATTGCTGGATTCTTCGTCGAATAGAGTCCAAATAATCGCGAAATCATGATCAGAATATCGATTGAGAATTTTAGTTCGTATGAGGGGATTTGTAGCAGAATTGCGAGGTATGTGCATATCTCAGGAAAGAAAGTATCACCAACTGAAGCACTACTGCATTTTTGCGCTTTAGCACATCGAGAAGTTTTATCTCGTGATATAAGAGGAGTTGTCTTTAGAGCATAGCGGTATGTATATGCGAGCCCTTTCTGAATGTTACGATAGCGTACGTCTTCCATTTATGTTGATTTCGAAGGTTTATGATTGTCCTAAGAAATATTTACATCTTCTGAGAGATTATTAAAAAGCACGACTGAATTCATATTTTCTGGCAAAAAGAAGATAGATATGATGAAACGAGAAGAAATTGAATAAACTTTGCCTTCACAAATGAAGGGATAATGAAGATGACATTATCGACAGTGATAGCTCAGTCCTCGCGTAATTAAATGAACTCCTGTGGTGAGTCGTCACAGCCAACGATTTATGAAGCAGAGTTTCGGCAGTTTCAACAATATGCCCTCCATCCTTATTAAACGAGCTGTTTAAAGGGCACTATGAATCGCATCGAGGAAAAAACCCGTTCGACTCCAAATTAGCGCAAGACAATTTAGTCATGCATATTGTGAGCTATGAATTACGGTGGCTTGTTAATGATGGGACAAGAAACATCAAACATAATTTACTGTATATTCTCGAAGGCCGTCAATGTCGCAATCAATGGATGTTTCAAGACATATTGACTTTTTTCAGGATGTTCGCACATCACTCAATGTCGTTCGCAATTGTTAGCATAGCCATTGATCGCGTGAAAACAGTGTATGACTTGATGGCGATGCGTGAGCGTGGACGAATTGCACCACCTAAATCTAAAATTAGCTGCATTAAGGTAACTTCGGAACTTCTCCCACATTAACAGCAATCATAAGAGTTTTGAAACCTGGCACCGTCAAACTTTCTCATAGCGTCTGGAATTCAGGTATGAACAGAAATGGGAAGCTGGGATTTCCTTACACTGGCAAATGGAATAAATTCCTTGGTTCACCGATTCATCAGCTAGTATAATCCTGAAAGAGTCCAAAAACACTTGAAAATCTGGATGAATGGCACAAGCAAGATTTGCCGAAAACCCTTTTGAAATGTTGTAATGCATTTGCTAAGGAAACGCTGCAGAAACGGTTTTTGTGGTGCAAAGCGCACTGGGCTGACATGAATGGTCGTGGATGTTTGCAAAGCAGAAGTGAGATCGTTAGAGTGTGAATGCTTCATAACTCTCGTCTAGGACATAGAATTCAAACATCTAATCCGGTCGAATGGACCTGGTCATTTTCAAGGCCCAATTAGGTAGTGTGGGCTCAGAAAATTCGTTTGGGGTTCCCAAAAAAGGAGTCCTCGAAATTCAGAAGCCTTTGCATTGACTTTAAATTCTTTCACACAAATAACTCGCATCTGTTTTCCGACAAATTGAGCCTCCCAGACATATTTCTTCCGTCGTTCTGCGCTTAGGAAATGTCAACGTCTGATTTTCGTCGAACGTGGTGGAAATTGCAAAGATTCCATAGCCATTGTAATTATGCTGATTTCTGGAGCTGATATAGATCTGAGTTCGTTTATGATTCGTTGGGGAATCTGTAAATTTGAGTATTGTCACTGTATCGAAACTGCTTCACCATACTTGCGGCCCAGTTCCCCCTCGAGACTCTTAAGAACATTCACGTGTCCCAAAAGCTTAAAAAATTTCATCGTCGAACTGAAATGAATCTGCGACATCGAAAAGAACAAGTGAGGGAGCATGCGAAAGGAAATGACGTGATATGCGTTCCCTTTTTTCAAAATTCCTTCCCATCTACAGCCCATCTTCGGATATTCTAATAAAGTTGGTGAACGAATACGCGGATGGACGCAAACAGCAGAGTTTCTCTGAGGCGAAGACAGCCTGCTGTGTGAAAATGCGAAACGTTTCAAACTGGACTTAAATTTGGAATTGAATTCACATGAAAGATGCTGCAACGAAGGAGTTCAGCAAATGAACGTACAACGGTTCGACATCTGCTAATGCAATTTGCAATCAAAAAAAAAAAAGAAACTCCACTGTTTTGAGAATATTTTGAAGATGGTGGACTGTTTTTTGTAAGGGCAATTAGAGTTGTAAGGACATGAAATTATTCTTGTGATTCTGATCCATTAGCATGTTTCTTTTGAGGATGGTTAGAAAACATTCCATACTGTTCATTACCGCTTTCATCACGTCTTCTTGTGTAGAAAAATCATTCAGCGGACAATATACTCTTTACAGATGAACTTATTACGATGCATATTCTGTGAGATTACAGTGGCTATGAAATCTTGTGGGATAGCTAGAATGAATAAATGACAGGTGTTATTGAGGCACAAGGAACGTGTTTACGAATAAGAATAACAAAGCAGCGGAAGTGGTGATCATAATGACGATATAGATTGTTTGATAAGCGACAAGAAATGAATTGCCACTGAATAAGAGATTTCCTGCTTTAGAGAATGATTGTTCTCACATATCTGGGAGCCGCAGTATTTTCACTTCCTCAATGGCTAGCTTGGACAACCGCCGACCTCGTTAGCTGGTCACAGTGTACCACCATATGGCACAAACAACGTGCAATGGATTTTCTCAACGGACATGAATATACGGTAAGATAAACTGATTGACTTTACTGCTTTCACTTTGAATGGGTAATATTATAGAAGCGACGAATCCCATGTGAAAAGAGGAATGGAAAAGTGGAAGAGGAAAAGGCGGTGAAGAGGAGAGAAAGGAAGAGAAGAGGAGAGAAAGAGATCGGTGTCGAACTTTCACCAGCCTCACGTTTCGCTTTTTCTTCCTCGCGGAATTCAGTTATCAGTTATCGGTACTGAGAACAAATGTGCTGTTGTGAACAAATCATGTTGTGGACCCAAATGAAAACTATAGACAGGCGAACCCAAAGCGTCATCGGCATATCAGAAAAAAAGAAAACGAACAGTCAGTATACGCATCGAATAAAGTGACAAGCAGCACGGACCTACCAGAGAGCAACAATATCACAGCTGCAAACACCACTGATGAATCGAAATGAGTTGCATGGAGTAGCGAAACGCAAAATGTGAAGTACGCAAAGTAAAGCCAACGTGCAAGTTGTGACATTTGTGTCAACCTTGACAAGGTCAGATGCAACACAAAGCGCCGAATGTATCACAATGAAGGTGTCGGACGAACTCTTATGTCATGAACCAACGACTCGGACAAGTCCACCTAAGGTTCTCAAATGCGACGCGCCGAATTTTGATGCAGATGGTCTTCCACAACTGGCGGCTTCGGATTCACTGCCGAAACCGTTCTGCCATGCTCGAGACTTCCTGAGGAAGATTAAGAAGCTTTCCAATAACCAAAACTGCCCAACTCGCGGCAGGCTCGGATGCTTGCTCAGTTGCCGTTAGACCACCAAATACCTAAAACTGCCTCCGACTTTTCAGCCAGATTCCAGATCTGCCGCGGCCGGAACCCAACTTCTCTTGATGACCAGGCATTGTTGTCTCAAGACGCATTTTGAATTTTGCGCCCCTAGCAGCGCTCTAACGAACACGTTCTCTGGTAACAACTGGGCGCAACTTCTCACAAAGGACATCTCCGCAAAAAATGTTGCTTTCATATGCATCGAAATGGTACTTGTGATGTGTCATCGTCCTTTTCAGAGATTTATTGAAAAGTATTAGCGCAGGTTCCATGCAAAACGCTCTCTTCAACAGCAAGGATGATGAAGCGTGGAGGGTAGTGAGAGCATAGCACTTTCTGTGGTCAGAACGGAGTAGACTCGAATAAAACGTAGGAAATCGCTCCTCTTCGTCAACCGGGAAGGTGCAGGTGATAGAATGAAAGTCTATTCCAGATGCTTCAACCTTTTCATGCTAATGAGGTTTGGATGCAAACACGTCCGTCTGAAACAGAAAGGAACGCTTAAACTAAATTTCACGGCCATAGCTCAAAGATTTTATTAGTCATAGTTCTCTGGCGATTTTCTTAGTCGCTACTGTCATACTTAAACGGTCTGCCTAAAACTAACTCTGGAACTCATCCGCGATGCGCAACATCAAGACGAATATGTCCCCTTCACAGAAGTTAAAGGCTTTTAAAGTGAGAAACCAACCTTAAAGAAGTGAAAGAGGGCGCTGAGGGGCTAAAAAACTTAGATTGCCCATATCATCGTAGGGAGCTATGGTATGTACGAATCGCTGAGCATAGACAAGTGGTTAGCTTAGTGCTGCGACGGGAGCGTTAGCTATATGCTTAAAGTAAAAAAAAAACAGTTATTCTGACATTCATGTGCAATCATTCGTGGAGAGTGAGATAATCAACGCAAAGCTATTATTTCCTTCAATGCTTCTTTGGTGACATAGTTTGTGAGGTTCAGCTTTAGAACGGAATTTCTCACTTACATTTCTTTTGCATTGCGAAATTATCCCACTCTTACCAAGTTGTAACTGATTTTTTTGCAATTACCAATCGCAGGAAGCAGGAATTGAGTTTCCATTCTCGTTCTTTAACTCATAGCAAAAATTTTTTCCTAAGTTATGCGAGTGCTCCACTTTCATGCCTTAAAAGGCACTCATCATTCAACACTCACGCCTGGCCTCAATCCTGCATCTTTCGCATTTCCCGTCTCGCCGATTCCCTCCGTATTATCCCACCACTGTGGTAGTAAGGAACACGAAAAATGATGTGCACTTTCTGCACAGTGAAACATTACAACGGCACTGGCCATATATTTGCTATCGTTGCTCATCACTTCAGCAAATAAATTGCTAGGGGAAGCCAAGCCTGCAGCTTTACTGTTGAGGGTTGAAGTCCCAAGAAATTGCTCTTGAGTGGCAGCTCGGCTGAAAAGCGGATGCCGTGCAAACAGCCACAAAAAATGTTCCACACCTATCAGTATGTTTGCAGCAACACACAGCATCCCATTAGATGAATGATAAAGCACAGTGCGCTTTGCAAGCTTCGAGGGTACTAAAAAACTGTTTGCACGCTTCATCGCGAAATGGAACCATTTCACGATGTAAATGGGGAACACCCGAACCGAACCAAAATTGGCATAGCTTATTTTTGCAAACGCGTCAAGCAAATTATAAGCAGTGCAACACTTCGTAACCTTTTCGACGAAAAGAAAGAAACTTCACTACGGAAACAGAAATGTTAATGGCAGGCTGCTCTTCCCTTGCTTTGGCAATCCTGCGTCCCATGGGGGGTGACAGGTCTTATCCATGTTATCACCGAAAATCTCCGCATCTGCCACACCCTCTAGGTGCTGATCAGTGGGGCATTTTCTGTCGCACTATCATGCTATAACTCTGGTAGGAAGCAAGAGTATGTTGTTTACTGGCTTGTTCTCTGTCGTGTAAAGTGCGCAGCATTTGTCGGTGAGCTTTGCTGGCCTGCACTCATACAATGAAACTTGATGATCGGTCGCCTGGATCAATATTCTCGCATATACAGGTGTTTCGTTGAAATGCCACTTGGGAAGACCCTGCAGTATGACTTTAGCAAAGTTTCGCAATTGATTGCGTACCTATGACTTTACGGCGACCCTGCCAGCATTTATAATCTTGACGTTGTTTCCCTTCCTCCACACAGTGTTTAAGAACTTGAAAATTCTCGCAAAAGAGATGGTCCTGTTAATCACTGATCTCTTTATTTCAGACGGCATAATTATTAAACAAATTGTTTTGCAGTATTTTTTCTACTGGGAACAGATGTATACAATCGTGCATCTGACGACGATGTTTTGGGGTCCATTTTTGGTTCTATTCCTTTCATATGCGTGCATTACCTTCTCGCTGTTTCTTTATTCCTTCAGTTCGCCTCAAGAAACTACTGAACTGCACAGAATAAACGCCGATGAAAGGTATGTTTTTCGATTTAAACGTTATTCTTTGTTATTTGCACATTTTATTGGATAATTTTGAAGTTTTAATTTAAAATATTTATGATAACGGCGACATTTAACAATATGCGAATGCGACTTGAAGCATTTCACAACTTGAAATTCGCTACGGCGTCGGATTATTGCTAACAATTTATTGTCATATGTGGGATTTTCCTTCGGGTTCATATTTGGTTTGAACAGCTAGTTGAGTGCAAATACTTTAGCTTCATTTAAACGTTTGAACTTAATGCATATTGTTGAGAGTTGTGAAGGTGAGCAACAAACATGTCACGTTTTTTTCGATTGCCTCAGGCGATCAGAGTTATCGTTTGTTATTCTGTGCTGCCAACGTTTCAACGGCTTAAATCATTGCGCAAATGTTGCAGCAGTTCATTGATCGATGAAGAATTAACTTTGTGATGGAAATATTTTGATCATCGTGTTCGCTATCACCTTCATTAAGCAATCATTCTTAACCTCAGTTTCATAAGCTATCGTCAGCGCGCTTGTCCTCAGCAATGAAAATTCCTTGCTTTGCAGAACGCTGATTGACCTACTAGTGATTAGTTGAAGCATAACATGTTTGCAGGTCAAGTTCGACAAGGCAGGACACTTTTGCATCGCATGAAAAACTAAGCACTACTGAAGCACCAGGTTAGTTTTATATGCTCCTAACGAATGATGACCTGAAACAATTTGCCTATGATTATAAAATCAGGGAATTAAGAATATTCAGCTGCTTTTGAGTCCTAAAATCTTTCTAAAATTGTGCGAAAACGAAGCTGCAAAATATAGAATTATGACGCTATTGTCTGTAGGAATCTGTATTAGAGCGCTAAAACGTGTCTTTCGTCTTCTTATCAGAGGCTAGTCTCTTTGAAGGATTTCTATATAGCGACGAGATCCTAGCATTTTTATCGTTTTTTTTGAGTCATGTACTAGCACGCTAACAATTAATTACCATTAGCACAACTTCAACGCTTGACATAATGGAAAAAATAATTCGTAATTTACCTAACCGTGGATGCTATATGAATTAGCGATGATTGAATGTGTGCTATTCACCACCTCGTGATTAGCGGTGCCCCGAGGTTAAAGTACACATCTGCTGACGTCATCCAGCGAGCACAGTGGTTGGCTAAACCAACACGTGACGGTCATTGTGCAACGCTCTCCATTTGCATGTTTTATGCATTAGTTGGAGAAGTTTATGTGCACCATTAATATGCAGCAAACTGAGCATTAATCACTGATTGATGTCTGTGTAATTCATGCAGCAATTTGGCTTAAAAACCATCGCGTATTTGATGTTTTACGCTTCTCAGACACATAATTTTCAATGGCGACAGGAATCATTTCAAATATATCCTTCACGCAAAACTGTCGCATTTTGTCAAATGGTTGTATGCGAGCATTAGTCAAAAGCAAATTTCATTCTAGGATGAGAATCAGTGGTTAAGTCAGTAAATCACTTCATGTGTGCCCACAATTTTCGGCTCATATCGACGAGCTTATCCTTTGCATTGATATGATTCATTGTTGTGTTCGACCCAAGAATCGCTTGTGAAGAACTTTTTTCTTTGACGGAGCTTGGAACTTTATGAGGAGTCTAAAAATCTACCAGATTTTAGCTACTCAACTGGGAAAATCTTCCAGTTTATTTACGGTAAACATGGAAATGTTGTTTCCTTTTCAGTGTATGCATTTTTCGTTTGTCTAGTTCGTTTGAGCATGGAAATTGCTCTTTGGAGAGAGAACAGGGGAAATAAAAGGTACCATCAAAATATTAATGAAGCATATGATGAGCATCGATCATTGAATAACATTCATGAACTTTAGTGATGAACCCGCCTTAATGAAAGAAGCAGCTGACCACTAATTTTTTTGCGCTGTTCAAAGCCGTAAGTTTCGATTAGCACATTGATACTCTGAAACGTATAGCCTGAATTAACTCATTGATTCTGTGCTTAGTCTACAACGTTGACATATTGCTGCAGCCCAAAAACGCTTTAAGGTGTGCTACCTGTGCGATCGTGGCGTGTCGAAATGCGTGCGCGCATGTGTCACACGAGTGCGATTGTTATACTCGCATATCTCCTTTGTTGGCTGCCCTATAATCTCATTTCACTGGCGATGTTCTTCAGCAAGGATCTTTCCGTTTCCCTCTCGATTCACTTTGATATTGTTCGAGTTTTTGTGATATTCAATACTTTCTTAAATCCGTTCATATATGGTTTCCGTGATTCCTAAATTGAGGAATTTTAGTGAAGTGTTATTTAAAATATGACGGCGTAGTCAAAAGCAGTGTGGAGCTGATTAGGCAACTGGGAAATGTGAACGTGAGATTGCGACAATTTAACTATGTTGCAAATATTTCGAAATTGCTATGCCGCTGAATATCATCGGTATGCAATGACCGATGCACATGTGCGATAGACCTTTTTGTACTTTGAGGCGGTAATATTCCGTTGGGCCAAATTTTAACCGCGTATTTTCTTGCGGAAATTTTCAACCTGAAAGTTGGATGCACTTGAATGATGATTGGAACAGTGCTATAACTCTAGGAGGAAATTCGATAGCTAACTCCAGTCTCAATTCATTTGAGAGAGAAACACACGGAAGTTGTATTTGTGCATCATAGAATAGCCGTACACAAGGGATATGCCATCCTTCCGGCATCCACTTCATTATTCACTATAAATAGATGGCTCTTTAGGTTTTATAAGTTAAGCGTGAAAAGCTATTGAGTCATTGCAAATGGTGAGAGAAGGAGGTCATTATGACAAGAAACTTGAATCCGATTCCCGGAAATGTATTCTTGCTTTATCTCGTTGTTATTAACCTTTGTCGAGAAGATCGTGCTGAAGTCATTGTTGAGTTGATTATTGGGATATTTGCAAATATTCAATTTCTATCGAGGTTTCATGCGGGAATTGGAGAAGGGATTTCATTAGAAGCTTCAACCATGGTCAGGTAATTTTGCGGGATATTTTAAACATGAGACGTTTCTTAAATTTAGTGGGAAATAAATTGTGACTTTGCAAGAAATGAATAGGGGCACAAAGTTTGCTTCGTTGTTAAAATCATTCACATCAAGAAGCTTCCTAATAAGTAATGGCGAAAAATATTTTCTTGAACTTGTGCAAATTGTGCTTCCCCATGAGGGATAGCACATCGCGGTCAGGACCTTATAGCATGTTGTTTCATTTGCTGTCCTTGCAATGAATACTGATTCTGCGTATGCTGTGATTTCCGTTTTAAGCTTCTTTATCGGTGATTTTTCTAGGCTGTTTCCGTTTGATATCTGCTCAATGGATTTGCCTTTTTTAGTCCGCCAGATCTCTTAAAAGTTTATTTTTTCATTATGACGTCATTAATATCGCATTAATTTTCGAATAAATGCTCCAAGACATTAAAGAGCATGCTAGCTTTTGAGTCGTTACTGATAAAAACGCTTTTGGCCATTCCACATCGTGCCTAAAACATCGCAGTCAAACACCGAACGTTCGCTTTGAATGTGCCATCGGAACGTACGGCAATGCTTTTGCATATGTGTTGTGTATGCTTGATGAACGAGAAAGAACTACTAGAAAATAAAAGGTAGCAAGAGAGCCATTACTGACATATATCGTAGGGGTGTTGCTACTGCGCAAGTCAACGTGTATTTTATCTGATAATGCGAAAATTCGTCAGAGTGGATGAAAAGCTTTAACATCGAGCAAACGTGCAATGTGAAGCAGATATAGCAGCAATAGTACAACCGAAAAACGTTGTTTTAGAGCCACACGAAATCGTCAAATGCCTTTCAAATAAAATCGTTCGATTATGCAGTGCACTGAAAATAAAGTCAATGAAAAAATAGTGCAAAGAAAAAAGCTTGGAATAGTTGAGTTTTGATGGAAATGTATTCAATGGTTCGATTCACTGAACGTTTGAAAATATTAGCAGAGAAATAATAACGGCGATTATATGAGACTGGCATAATGGCGAAAGAAAAGACAATCACCGAGGAAGTGCTCCATTGGCGCTGTGTCCAATAAGACCTCAAAACGATGTTGTGAAAACTGGAGAATATATGAAGCGGTTTCGAACGCGCAAAGAAATAAATTAATCTTCCAATCTATTGCAGAAGTAGCAAAGTGATGCGAACGAAAAGAAGAATTCCAAATGAACCAAAAATCGTTCCATAAATCACTTCCTCCTTAATCAAAAATTACTTCCTCCTTCAAGCGAATCTATTCTCAATAATCCAAATACCGCGCATAAGAACGCGATCATTGTACATTAGACAACCAGCAACGAAAAATTATAATATCAAAGAGGATTGATTTTATTCTAGTATGAGTTTTTAGCGGTGCGTAGGTGGCCGTTGAGGGATTCGCAAATTGTAGCATAATATATCAGCGAACGCAGTGATGCATCAAACGGCTAAACGAATCCACCAAATGAAGTCAAAATTGCATTGCTTCGAAAAGTGTCTCAAAAGTCAACATATGAAGCTATCGGTTAACGCCACAATATTGCATTATTGCAATCACTTATAATTATCACTAGTTCTGAATGGTGATTTGCAAAGTAGTTGCAGCGTTTGCAATTCCTAACGCAACATTACGCAATATTTATATTCAATCAATTCGGCACCGATTATTAGTTCAATTATAATAGCACTGTCAAACAACAAACTATGAGGTCTTTCACTAATCGCTGATAAATGAGGAAAAGTGGCTGATGTTTCCTTAAAGCTTACACATGCTTTGCCTGCTTTTTTGATCTGCTTTCGTGACGAAGTAGTTTGCATAAGTGACCAACAGAAATAATGACATCCGATTTTAATTCATTTGGCAGCTCTTAAAATAACCTCCACTAGTGGTTCGCTTGAGCTGTGTAAATCTCTTTTAAACGTTGCTGTGAAAGAGATGTTGCCTAAATATCCATAACTAAAGATATGCGCCTCTTTGTTCCTTTAATATCCGTAGCTTTTCTCGAGGTCAACTGATGGATCTGGAGCGCGATATGATTGTACCGCAACTTGATACGTAAAATTCGCCACCCAATATTTTCTTTCTCTCGCCATTAAAGAAATACCTATGAGGAAGGATAGAATCCGGCTGGCGAGTTTATACAGAGAGAGAGAGAGAGAGAGAGAGAGAGAGAGAGAGAGAGAGAGATGCTGTGATTGCAGAGTAATGATAAGCTCTTGAACAACACACAGAAGTCTCTAAGTGGAGTGGCTATTCCAAAAAAATGCTCCGCTTAAGCGCGCGAATTGACGTCATTCATAATGTTCTCTGCCGGCAAGACAAAATTCATTATCACTCGGACAAAGCAATGGGATCTATGGCAATCTAAGAATGGTGGCAAAGCTGCAGAATTGCATATTTTTTAGGGAAGACGATAAATTGCCGTTTGCAATAGATAAGCTCGATCAGAAATGCTGCAAATTCTAATATATTGATTATGCACGCTGTTCGATGAGCTCGTCGTTGTCATGAAGAGCTGTGTCATGTACCTTCCACTTAAAGTACAAAAATGGCAACTATTCAATGTGGCGATCACTCATGCGATGCTTCGCGTGTTTTCATCGCTGAATGCTTGGTTGCTTCCTCGTGAGGGCAACGAGCTTTCGTTCACAGTGGAAATTCTGCGGTTGTATAATGAAACTAATCCTGATGTGACAACATTTTATCCATGTCTCGTCATTCCACCGTGAGGAATAACTGACAATCTGGAGCCGCGATATGAAGTTGGATAGCTAAAGAGGTGCGCCACCAGATGAAGGGTTCTAACGTCTAGCTTATTCGAAGTAGATGATGAGCTAGTTTCATGGTGTCAGAAGTCTCTTCGGAGCAGAAGTCAATTTCCAGTCTCAATCGCACTCGTTCGTGCCAACGCTATTCAAATACTTGCTGCCGCAGAGGGCAGAACCCATCTCATGCATTGCTGGGAGGAGATTTGTGCTGCTGCTGAAACCTTCCGCTATGTTGGATTCAAGGAGGACTCCTTGCGTGTGGAGTTTCCTGAACTTCCCAAGGCTCAGTTGCGACAGCTAAGCAACTATGGCAAGGGCTGTTAGGCTGGGTGTCACGAAGAATTGTCAAAGTAGGTTATGAGACGGCAAGCCTTGTGAAAGTTGATTCTGGGATGGCCTCTGATTCTGCAGTTTGTTGCGGGTGTTGAATGTTGTTGTCTGTTTGTCGCTCATTTTGGTGGACGATTTTTCTTGGCATATGGATTCGTTCATCCAGCAGCAGCAGATTCGAAACTCTCTGTATGGCCTTTCACAGAATGAAGTGGATATAGTCACATACATCAGCTATATACATAATATTGTCTATGGTGTTATTCCTACTTTGGTTGTACTTACTAGGTGTATTCCTGTATTTGAGCAATAGAATTGATGGAATGTAACAAGAAATAAGGGCTTTGAATAATAATCCGAGGACCCTGGAAGTAGTTCGTCGAAAAATGGCATTTCGCGACGGCTTAGTCGATTGGATCACCTGTCTAGTGATGACTGTAGAATGTAGGCCTGACTTAATTCTTCCTCAAACGGGAGAGACAAACTAACTTAGGAGTTGTCATCGCTATCAAAGAGTACATCAAACATCCAACTGACTGAAATCCGAACAAAACTCGTATTCGTGTTTATAATCCGAGCTGTGAGAAGTGAAAATCCGATCGCAGCGGAATAAATGCCAGGCGCTTTTGGCGAATTCTAGATTGCTCTACTTACTTTCCAATTCCGCAGATCGGGTCCGACAAGCCTTTCTGATGTCCTCCAACTTGTTAGTGCCAGCCTCAACCTTTTGAATGTGAAACTAGCGGGCAGTCCTACAGATAAGTAACTGCACACCGCATCATCGCAAAATTGAGCACGTAAAAATACTTGCTGCGGGAACGTCCCATTTCTGGTTGTGCCCATATGAAACAAAGCACACTTGGCTTACTGGTGTTGATAAATTTTTGCTTGGCGTCGAAGCCTAGAACATTTCTCACATTTCTTCCTGCAAATGCAAGTTATTGGTTGTTCTGATAGAGCAAAAGGATTTTCGCTCATATAGATAGTTTCATTTTAGTCCGAAGGCGTTCAATATTTTGCCAGAAGGAACAATAGGAGATCGTAGACTCGTCAAAATGTGAGCATGCAATGGTGCACTTCTAAGCACGCATCCATTCAAATTCCTTAGTTCATTAGCCTGGATGATTCTGCGAAGTCGAGAATGATTGCGCAAAGTGCGTTGCAATCGGAATTCGTAACAAATTCAGGAAACCGGGCGTTTTTCATGGCCGTCAAAGTGGGTAGGAAACGATCAAAAAATTATCTTTGATGGAAAAATAGCTTGACAAATTTAGCTTTTTCCTTATGTGTGAGCGTCTGTGAAGAAGCTCACGTAGCCCTCACTGTGAATGGTCGCAGAAATATGTTTAAATATCCGTCCTCTGAGCGTTTCCAATTTATGTGCAAACATGAATCATCGTGCTTGTTTTAGTCATCGTCGACGTGAGTACATTTCGTTTCCTTTGGACGTAACACCTTTGCATTCTATCCACGATGTTCTATCTGCATCTGCGTTCAATCCTGAAAGATCAATTATTCTCGAACAACAGAATAGTATGCTGATGGTATATTTTCGAAAAGCTTTACAAACAATTTGGTAACTACGCATTTTAGGAAACACAGAAATTGGAATCTGAGATAAAAAGCCCAAAAATAAGAGTGTTATGCCGAGTTGAGCATAAAGTGATTTGCATCCAAATTCCAGATTTGCTCAGGATCGAAATATAATGTTTCATTTTTAGCGACGAATGTAACAATGAGCGAACAGCGCATTTCATTTGAGGACGCATGTTGAGACATATGCTTACAAAGATATATGATCACGGTATATCGCATTATGTAACACTCATGAGTCAGCCGCAACGAGTAGATTAAATCTATTTGTGTATTAAGTGAAAGGAGAGGAGAGACGATTATTTGCAATGCAGATGTTTGGTATAGAGACATTTTTGATTGACATCGGTAACTGTGCAAGCCACTGATGCATTGACGAAGCTCACGATCATTCCTGCAAATCGAAGCTCTAAGGCACAGTTGTTTCATTTAGCGTCATTCAAAAGGGGTCACGCTGACTTGTGAATTTGCAGTCGTCGCTTAGTTTGAACCATCACATCATTTGCACATTGTGCTGCAGATCCATAAAGTGTTTCTCGATAAATGACTAGTGAAGCTGTTGTTGATGATTTGCACTTGATCGACAAGTGAATGGAATTCCAAATCTTATGAAGCATTCAAATTGTCTTCGCCGGCAATCCGCAGGCCAGGTGCTAGGAGTGCACCAAAGTTGTTTCGTGACATATCTACACGACGAGTATTGCTATTAATTGCATTGCATTAAAATTGCGAAAAAAGATTGCATGACCACCAAAAGGTTGTTGATTATCACGTCACATGAAAAAGTGCTCGCCTCAGTGTATTCCTGTCTTGTCATTACCCCTGTTTATGCTTTTCTTCTTCCTGCAGGCAGCATCCCACATAAAGTAGTTTTCGCATGAGAACGATCACCAATTTTGCTTTTTCGATGAGTTAATACTTTATTTGAGCGTTGTCAGCCGTGCTCAAGAATTCGCCATGCACGCATCATTGATACGCATCATTTTCGAAGGAATTCCTTTGATATTTGCTCCCAGGTGGATGACTGCTAGAATACCTATCGCATATTTTCTCAGTGATGCCTTTCTTTATCAAAGCACTTTTTTTTTCAAATATGCCCAGCAATAATCTCGATAAATGCATGCCTCCATAGAGAGCGTCGTCTCATCAGGAATCAACATTTTCCGATTTAATCAATGCGCCACTAGCCAATCGCAGAAAAATGCAGCAAATTTGCCACCAGATAACCATCGACCTTCTATCCCATAAATGCATGACTTACTTCTTTGAGCTGCCAAGTAGAGGAATTGTGTACACTCGTAGCTTTTCAATTCTGAATATTCAACGAACATTTCAAATTAATGAAACCTAAAGTGCTCAATAGAGTAGAAGCAACTGTATAAGTGCAAAGCGGAAAGAGCATAACGTATCATGGAGGTGTATTTCGAACAACAGCAAATCTTCGCTCAATTGCGGTGAATTTTCCATTAAATTCCAACTTTCGAGGTGGCCATAAAACTATTAAATGGATGCTTCACATAATTTCGTGACATACCATCACTGCTCATTTAATGTAAAGTGTGCTAAATATGTTGCGGAGGGTATGTCATATCAACTCATTTCAACTGACTTATTGCCCGTATTTTAATGAACTTGTCGGCTGCAGTGGGTGATTTTTCTCGAGCAGCTGCATGGCAGCAACATCCTGATTTTTAAGACTTATGAATTTATCTCCGTATTGCGTTACTGTTTGAGAGAACGAGATGCCATTTAGAATAACATTTATTGGGATGAATTGAAGGTGAGTGTTGAGCAAGGTGAATAACTATCATCTCTCAAAAAGCAATTCGACTTCAGGAAATCACAAGATTAATAATGAGTCTCAAACAAGCAATAATGAGTCTCAAACAAAGCATACAATCGGGCGATATGGCGACGACAACAACTAAGTGATATCTTTAGATGACTAGTCACAATATATGTCGCAGTGTCTAGCACGAACACGTTTTCAGGTTCCAGTGATTTCCGGCAACTTCTTGGCAATCCGCGTCATATATCATTATTGGAAACATCAAATGAATTTTGAAATATTCAATTCCCTTCTCATGTACATAAAGCGAATGAATATAATGGCTGTTTTTGTTTGAAACTGTTCAGAAAGACGCGAAACCATTTGTGAAATCGCAGGTTTCTGCATGAAGAGCACAGAGGTAACACAGGAATAAGAGAAGGCAGCATCAGTTCATTAGAAAAGAAGCGATACAGAATTGCCCAAAGGTTCCTGCTAAGCAGGGTTCTATGATCAGCAGCTCTTAAATAGAATTGAGTAGCAGGGAGAAGCAGAACGGCGGAAAGGAGAACAAGAAGATGAGGCCCTGCTGATCCTTTAGAAAGCTAGGCGGGAAGCTGCCTGAATCATCATCGCTCACCTTTCTGTGCTACGGATCCACAAAAGCCTGCAGGTTAAAGGGCGGTTGCAATTTTTTCTCCCATCGGAAGTGAACTATCCAGACATTTTGCAGTAACAGCCTCGTTATTGAGTGGGATCTCAACGCAACGGTATTTTGGTCCCACAACAAAAAGTGTCGCCCCGCAAGACGTCGATCATCATAATGATATGAGATTGCACTGCCTCTGACTTCATCATTTCCTTGCCGCTAAGGTTTATTCCTTTTTTTAGCGTTTCAATTCACTTCTCCGAACTGTCACTGTTCGTCAGAGTGACGGGAACAATTTGCATAATGTGGTGTGTTTTGAAAGCAGATGGCAATTATTTACGTCAACAGTCCCGACAACCACTTTTCTTCTCACGATTCCGATAATCACATCTATATTTCTACAGCAGTACTCAAAAAGTACTCTACAACTTTTAAGTGAAAACATTACCTCACCTCCGATCTTATGCGTCACATGAGAATATGAAATTTCAATGGCTGTTGGATATGCAAGATAACGGCTGCCAATCAAAGATAACTAGAGAAATGTTCGACTAGGTCGATCGTTGATGTGAAAATTGACCTTGTAGAGAGCGAGAAATATCTTGAAGCAGTTCTGACGGTCTCCTGTCTCGTCTGAGACTTTTTGCTACTGGAGTGCCATCGGATGCCATCCCACATCCCTCCACCGTCTCTTGCCCTTCTAAATTTACAGATTCCGCACAACTAGCTACCCATGCAACATTATTTAATAACGGCATGAATTGATCGAAACCGAACAACTACTATTCGGTCTATGCGTGGTATATTTTGCAAAAAAAATTGTTGAGGGATGCAAAAAAGGCTGCATTTCTGTTTTCGAGCTTTGAACTGCTGCTCCATTAAGTTCTCAAATTGTTGTTCTAATGCTGCACTAGCGAGTACAACTCAACAAGCGTTGCGGTTTCCTACACAGTTGCATAATTCTTGAGATGGCTTATAATGACTCAAAGCCATGATATCCAAGATGTAAACTGCGCCAATTCCATCTTTGCACTCATGCCGAAAACATCTTGAGGTGGCTTCGTAAATTACAGTCGTTTAAATCGTCAAATAAGAAAGCTTGAGATGAATTCTGCTTGAGATGATTAAATAATCGGCCGTCTAATTCGCAAAATCTGCTTCTGAACTGTTGAGACGATGTTTGGCTACGCCCTCACTGAGATCAGTTCATGACAGAGAGAGTGATTTGGATTCAGAGCTCTAAGATAACGAAACAAGAAACTGCAAGAATCCTATTTCATATTACATCTACTTCAAACTACTGTCGCACTTCTAAAGACGCTTGCTTTCAACGGTGAACGAAGCGAAGTGCATCTGAAATAGCGACGTAACACGCCACGAATGCGCGGACTTGATAGCGTATAAAGAAGAGGATTGATTGTCGAGCAGAGGTAGTTCAACCAGATCGACGTCATGTATAAATCTTCCGGTATGCATTCGCTGTAAGAACGAAGCTGTTCGCTTTCTTGCAAATATTAACCTTTAAAGGAAGCATTCAGTGGTAATTTTTATGACGATGTGTTATGAGACTTCATATGAATTTCGGTTTAAGTCACATGAAAATGACCGCATTCGTATGAAATGAGTGCTTCCCAAATATTCTGAATATCGATAAATGCCAAGTGAAACAATATGCGCAGTAGGGACTACGAAAAAGAGTTAGCAACAAAAGTACCCAAGCTTCATGCAAGAGAACTTTTGATCCGTTGTGTCATATCCTGAAAGACTAGATGCGTATCAGGCTTACTTGCAGAACACCTTGATTGGCCAGATGATAAGAAATGGCATCCAGCAAATAAGAAAACTGCTCAGTATTAAGGCCACCGCCTTTGCTGCGCGCACCTGAAATGGTCCTTCTCTTCTCAGGGCGATAAAGGCATGCCACCAGATTTTCCTCGATGCTCATACTTCTTGAAAAGCCTTAAAATGAGTTGCACCTCATGACTTCAATGGTGGGACCAATGGATGCAAAACTGAAAAATGAGCACACAGTTGCAGCTAATGTAATCACCTGTTTTAGTTCGCATCAAGCAAGGTATGCAAATATTGTACTGATGAAGCAATGAGTCGTTTCTTTGTTTTCAAACTGAGGAAAGAACAGGCTTTTCTGTACATAACATATGAGATGCACAAAGTCTGATTTGGAACCAACATTAGATCCCTTCAGTTGGCGCTGAAAAAGTGAAGGGCAGGTGAATCTTTGAAAAATGTGATTTACCTGTCTCGAGACACCTTCTCTATGAAGAAGCTCGGTGAGATTGCCTGGGATGGCAATGACGCTAAAGCGGCATGAGCCAACCCGACTCAACGCTGACAGTCTGCAATGAGAAAACTTCGTGTTATTGCATATCGATTTTGTCAATTCCTCACTGCTGCAACTGAAGTAGGAGATAGTTCCTTCTGAAAGATGGTTTACATCGTGATTCAAAAATAGGTGAAAATACTCTTACTGCATATATGTATTGCCGTTATGCGTTCATCTGACTAAGTACTGCACGTTTATGGTCGTGGTCAATAAATGAACGAGAAACTTCAGTTGTTTCATTTGTCGCATCCTTTTTTTTGTTGATTGTAAGAGGATCTTCTCTTGTCTAAGGATAACTTCCCGTACTTCGCGATGCATGTTTATTTGTAAACGAATTTGCGCACTGCCTAACTTCAAGGATAATAACTCTATTCACGAAGTGTCTGAAATTTTTGAAGTAGAACTATGTTCGGCTACGTATGTTAATTGGAAACCTGCTGAGACGTCGTTGTGCAGCACTATATGGTGACGCAATTTCTGAATTTGTCAACGAACGAACAGATTTGTTGCATTGCTGAAATTTAATGCCACAGTCAAGTGAAACATTGCAAATATTCCGGACATCCATTAGCAACCAGCATCACTAGAATGAAGAAAAACGATTTTCATCGCGGGACTTCGCAACGATATCGCGAGCGCAATTTCATAGGAAGGTGGAAAAGTATTGGGAGATTGGGAATTCGCCGCAAATGTTGAGACAGATGCGCCATTTTGACGTGCATTTTTTCATTCATCTCATAAGTTATTGAGGGTTATGACGCACACTGAAATGTCTCATATCTCACGCAGAAGTCAATGAGCTTGATTGCTATTTGCCTGTGAGGAAGCCGTTTTCTTAGGTAATATCAACAAGATTTGATCAATATCGCTTTTCGAGTATATCTGTTATTGTTTGCCACATCCTAGAACGTATACATAATTATAGCTGGAGGAATTGCACAGTGTACTTTGCTAAACAAAAGCTCGGATTTATTTAGTTATAAAAATCCCTGTCATGAGTTCGATCGCCTAGATCAATGAAAGCAAGAAAAGAGGATTCGACCAACCAATGAGCGTAAAGGAAGCGGGCATTCGAGGTTCGAAGCACTGTCGAACAAAACTTCGGTGCGTTGTATCATATGCACTTCTTTGGTTTGTACGGACCCCTTTCGAGCTGGCATTGATATAGTCCCACGGATCCGATGATGCTTGAGAATGGCAGCAGCTTCCTAAACACACTTTTGGCGTTCGCAGCACTTCCTCATTCACTCGACAAAACGCTCACAAAAGGTTTTTAGCCAATTGCGAGAATATGATCGCCAATTTTGCCTGTCCCATTAAGCACTTCTGCACGTCTTATTTTTAATATTCTCGTAGGAAATTTGCATATGGAAAGTGCAATGTAACCATGCGCGTGCATGGAAGCGTGAGTCTGTTCTTGCTACAGTTTTCGCCTCCGAGCCAAACGAATTACATCTGTACAAAACTTGTGGATGCTTACATTTGCTAGACATCGTTGGTTTGCGACTTCCAGAAGAGTCGCTTTCAGCCCGTAAGAAAGGATGATTCCTACTTCTTCCTGGGACTTCCTTCAGTTGAATCATATGTAGCAGAGAAATCGACGCACCGGCAAGTTGCTAAATCTGCAGCTGCGTTTCATCTTGCTGTCACTCCGACGAGGAAAAACAACTTTCTCTTTGAGCACTGAACCATATGTGCATGCGAAATAGAACAAACGAAGAATTGTTCGATTATTTTCAGAAAACGGCTAGTTTACTCGATGGGCATCAAATGGGAATATCGGTTAGTCGAACTGTGCTATGTTCTCAACCATATATGCATTTTTACTTTCAACACACTTCTTCAAACTTCCCAAATGAACGTTTTCAAAGATGGGTTATGGCAATTCATGCATACAATTATTCATATGTCCGTGTTTATCTGTGCGATCGATATTTTCAAGCTGGAAAGGATAAGTTTTTAGCGAAGATGTTTTCGGAGTTTAATATATCGCGTGGGTTTCATGTATTCTTTTTCATGTTTTTTTTTCACGTTGATTCCTTAATTTCGGAAGGGCCGCAGAATTTGATGACACCAAAAAATTTGCACTTGCGAACAGCGGTCGTAATTTGTACCTTGTTCCCCATTGGTCGAGCGATAGAAAAAGAGGTGGTTCAAGGATATGCGGTGGTATTGGATCAGTTTAATTAGAGCGTTAAGCAGCGGAAATATTTGTTTACTTCATCAGAAATTGACACAGCACAGGATACTCGTCTATCCGCTTCCGCAGGTAGCGGCGGCAACATATTATTTCACTGTCACACCGCATCATATGGCATGTGGAGCGAATTCGTGGTGGACGGCATTCGGAAAAACGAGGGAAGTGGAGACGGAGAGGGAAGCCGCAAAGAGAAGAAGGTGACGCAGCCCAGTGACCGCTCCAGATAGATTGTAGCTCCTCCGTCGAAAAATGCATGTTTGCTTTGTTGCCCGTCACTGGAACCACAACTGTTTTTTATATGTCTTGGTTCATTTAGCTGCTTTTTCTTGTTTCGTTTCATCACAAATAAATTACCACTGCCAGTTGACAATGTCGTATGTTGACAAAACGTTTTGACAACGCTCTTGCTTGCAAAGAAATCACTTTTCATCCGTTCCTTCGTTACTTTTTTTGTGGAATCACTCGATCGCTATTCACTGCTTGCAACTTTCGATGCCAGTTGCCTAGGCCAACACATTACGATAGTGCATTTCATGCCAACCCCTCTTTGATGTTTTTATACTTACTCGCCGTTGCGTCGGAATACCATTGTACAACGTTCTGACGAAACCTCTGCATTTCAAAATAGTTTTCATGACTATATTACAGCTTCTGGGTTGAAAATTAGAGTGATTTCGAAAATACTGGCGAAGATTGCTCCATTTTTTCATTCCGACACAAAACCGAAACACTGTTTGGTTTCAGGAACAAATTCCTCGACGAGCGCTTTCTATAGTGCAATAGATCGCAAATTTCGAAAAATGGTTTGAAAGGAAATTCGCGAAATGCGACAGGAGATAGCACTATGTGGGTATAAACTCAGTTGTGAACACTTGTTTCTGATATATTTGCAGAAAAAGTGACTGGCAGACTTGATGTGCGATTTCCAACGAAATTTGCTGATACACGGACGCTATCTAGACTTTGAAGCGCTCCTGGCGCATACGGCTCCTCAACTCCAAAGTATCGTAACGGATGTCATTCGTGGCCAAAATACCGGAAGTATTTGCGGTACGGTAATATAGGTAAGAAGAACGTTGCGAAAGAGCAGACGGTCCATCAGCTATAAGTTATGTGGTTCGGATGCAATTTGATTCAGAAGTATTGAATTTGGTAGCAAGCCGTTCCCGAGGAATGATGAGCTGCTTCATCACAATCTTATTTGAAGGTGATTCGGTCGATTAAGGCTTCGATGGTACATCCCAAATGCTTTCATCCTTCTGAGCAGAGTGTTATGGTTGACCGCGTTCATAGCGAGCACGAGAAAAATTTGCACCCACTCATACTGGAGAAGTAATATAGTAAACATGGCAGAAAACCCCTTCGTTTTACCTTAAATTGGTTTAGATGACCAGTTCGGAGCTGGATTTGTTCGGATTGGCTGCGCTCTCTCCCACTGCTTCGCTCCTCGCTTAGTGGTGCCAAATTCCATCCGAGCTTTGGAGGTCGGGGAGAGGGGCTTCTGGGACTCCGAGCCACTGAAGTGCAATAACCTAGAAGCACTGATGTGAGAAGGACAGAGAGGTAGATAGTCGTATCCTCGCAAAGACGTTGTGAATGAAGAGTTGTTGGAATGCGCATAAGGTTTGAACGTGAGGTCGTGGTGGCGCAGTGCATTGCGGTGCTGTTTCGCGCTGCTAGCGTGCTGGTTCAATACCCGAGGTTCGTGCGTCATGATGAAAATAACAAGGGACGTAATGCCGAGCCGGCCTCACACTCCGGAGCTGTGCAGAACACAAATGATTAGCTGAACGCCAGCAATTTCATTTCTAAATGATTGAAGACTGGTAGGTAGCGGGTACGGCTAGACGTTATTTACTCTGCAATTCACGCTTTACGGCTTCCTACAACTCGCACGCCTTCTTCGACACGTTTTGCAAATAACTGACTCAAAGCTTATATCTTAGGTAAAATGCTATGAAAGTATGGGGTGCATATAGGAAAAATATAGCAACACTCATATGAAATATGTAGGGGAATATATGATCGAGCGGTTGTATGCTGCTGTTTGCTCTTTGGTGGGGAAACGGAATGGTGTTTTATGAGGAGCGATATAAAAGTGCATACCGAGTGAGCTATGCGTTGCTAAGAACTTCGCTCAGTGGTGTTAAAAGACTTACTCAATCTCTCCTCTGCAACATCACGCGGTGACATATGAGCATTTTTGAACGAATTGGACCGTCTTCTTCATTTTCCGCCTATCCATTTCTTCTCTTTTTGTCTCTCAGATGATTGCGGAATCGCTGTCAGTCATACAAAAATTGTCATAACAAACACTTACCTGATGTGACAGTAGCAACACTGTTATCAGTCAATTTACGGCTTAGTTCAGGTGTTCTCAGCGGTGTACCTTCACGCGACTTGCAGCAAGAATTCGAGTTAGAAGGAGGCGCCACATCTATGCCTTGTGAGCCGACCGACTTCACTGCTTTGTTGGTGTGCTCACGAAGAAATTTCAAGTGTCGATGGACAACGAGCGAGATTCGCACGAACATTGCCACCTGCAATCCAGCAGTGATTGTGCATTTGCCAGTGACTTCAGGCATTCAACGCTCTGCCTTCCCAACATTCATGTAGCTAAACTATCCTGGCGTTTTAAGGAGCTGCTGCTTGAATTTTGCTTTATGCAACATTTCATCCATTACGGCGAAATAGTGCTTTTGCGTTATGTGTTCCAGTGGAATATGAGCTATCACTTCGGTGTCAGTTTTATTATAAGGAGCCATCTGCATGCTCCAATGAAAATTAACCTCTATAAACCTTGTGGCGAATCAACTTTCTGTTTTGATTTGCTCGCATTGGAATTTTCAGGAGGAAAAAGCAAGATGAATTCACACTAAAGGTAGGGAAAAGAAATTTTAATTTTTCTTTATACCACCCATATCAACAATTGTAATCTGCCATGAAAAAGACGGCTATATTGCATTATCAGTGTTCCAGAAAGAGAATTTTTCCGTCGAGATTGCATTTTTTTCTGCAGGTGACATCGGCTTTTTTGTTGGTTTCAATTCAATCACTGCATGGATTTTTAATGCCTACGATTTACTAACTGGGAAGCACTGACGGAGTAAATCCAGTTTTGGTGCATTAGCCGGAACAGTGACGAAAATTTGCTTGAATCTGCTTTGAATTTCAGCGTTTCTCTCTTGAATGTTCACGAATCGTTCTTGTGGCGCCAACGTCGTTACGCTGAATCTCTACGCACTCAGCCTTTTAATGGAAAGCTGCACTTGCAATCAGCAACGCGATATTTTTTTTCCTTTCTGTTCGTACCTGCACCTGCGAATGCTCTTGTGCTCTTTCTAACACTTACACCTCGAATGATGTGCTAGCAAGGTTATCGTAGAAGATAGGAAGGAGATAGCAAAAGCGCCCAATATGACAGTACTGTTAGGAACTATTGGCTTATATGGCGAATTTTCGTCGAACGCCAACTTGGCAGTTTCGAATTTTGGCTTGTGAACTGCTGCATTACTCTTAGCAGTCAATTTGAAAGCTTTTCAGTCGTTAAATTCAGATCGTGTGAATCTTCGTCTCATCACCGTACGAATTGGAGTGATGCATGATTGAGTGGGGAATGAGCGTCATTATCACTGACAGATCTCGGCTTATATCGCTCACTCGACAAATACATCACTTCGCATTGTTGCGGTCTAGAAGAAGCCTTTCAACTCATGTGAATTACTGCGGAAGAGTTCGGATGTTGCGCGCCTTCACATCTGAGCAAATTTCATTCATTTGTGCAAGCCCAGGGCAAGCAAATGTATGTGGTAAACGTAGGCCGCAGAAATTTGCAGTAAGATACGCAGTATCAAGATTCCATGTTTTGCACCTATAGGATAAAAGATGAGAAAAATCGCTATATTCATCGAGCCGCAAAATCCGTGCAAAATCCAGTGACAAAAACTATACCAATGCTATTATGCACTCGAAGTTGTTGGTATTTGCGCAACTCCTGTCTCCTACACACTTGGTTCGGTAGTTCACTTTTTGCTGCATGTGACGAATATCGTTTATAACGCAATGCATGTTGATCCACTAAAAGCTAGAGAGTAAAGCTGCATACTTTAGCAGAATATTAGCGGCTTCTATACAGTACAACAACGGTTCTCTCATAGAGTGGAAGATAGGCAGAAACGTATCTCCATTGAAGCTGCTGAGATCACGAACTGTCTGAAGACTTTTTCAATTAGCATCTGCCATTGGAGCCTGTTGGTGAATGCCAGCTGATATTTGCGAAGGTACAATTGGTTCGTGTTTAAATATCGCATTGATGGCTGCAGTGGATTGGCGATTTCGTTGTTTCAATGAGACGCAGTATCGAAGAGCAACGGCAGTCATAAAATAATTCCTTAACAATATTGAGCGTCAGAATCAATCAAACGAAACAATAAAAATAGTACTGTACTGGTGGCAGATTTCGTCTCAAGCTTTGGTAGAAGGGCTGAGTGTGAAGGTAAAGATAGTCGAACGTCGCAGTTTAACGACACCCAATAAAGAACAAACCAAAATGGCTGCAGGAATGTAGAGTAGAGGCACGGCAACAATCGGCACGACATATTTGCGGCTCCACACCGTGTAGCAGCAACTAATTTGCACTTGCACCACCTCAACACTACCTTCTGGTAGAGTGTAGATGGTGTGACTACGGGTACGATTCGTTAGAACAAAATAAACAGGCGCCCAAGTGATCGCTGGAAGTATCCATATTACAAAAATCAATCGCTTCGCAATCTTTCGACTTCGCTTAAATATTCGAAGCGGTTTCTCCTGCAAAGCAAAATTGTTTCAATTTTTGAAGACCATGAGTTTTTGTAGAATATTGGTGCATTGGCATTGTTTTATGACGAAGTGAGTAAAAGTGTTTTGGACCAAACGTTGGTTCTTTCTGATGAGTTTATTGCATAATGTCTGAACTCTCCACTGATGGAAGTGTTGATGATCACTGAGAAAAACAATACTCACGCATCGACAAGAAAGTTTGGAAATGATGACACGAAATCGGAAACTGTGGTCATCGCATAAGAGAAGAATTCACTCTGAACCCATTTTAGGGGTAACAGCAAGAAAGGTTTTTGCACGGGAAAAATGAAGAACAGTGAACGCAAAATCAATGCTTACTAAATTCCAAACTCTGTCTAAAGCAATAGCACATATTGAGTATAACGAAGTCGTTGAAAGAATAATGTCACTGAGCTGCCAAGCATCACAAAGCCAAGGAGGTCCAAAGAACCACTGAAGTCTGCAACTGCTTCTTGACAATGAGTCTCCTTGACCAAAAAAACAAGGAATTCAACCATCTCTCTTCAAACCACTTCATTCTTTCATATATTCAAGATCTTTTCTGACTCCAGTTCACTGTGTCGCAATGAATCATTTCGCCTCACTTTGAATAATCGCCAACTTGAAAAATACGGGTTTTTGAAAGGCCATGACTTTCGCAGGTGAGGCAAAGTGCTAGATGTGCTGCAGAAAGTTGATCGTATTTGATCACAAGAGTGATTCATGGGGGCAACTGCTGCCAAATAGGTAAGCTTATTGCTCACTGAAAATATCTCCATGGAGAATGTTTCGCATTGCATGATTCAAGCACCCACGTAGAATGCTGGTGAAGAAAGGAAGTAAAGAGGTCCATGGAGTAAGAACTATCTTTCCTTCAACTTGTTTTAGCTGAAGATTCTGAAAGGAAGTCCAGTGGTAACATTCGCGATAGTATGTATTTCATTTCAGCCCTTCACTTCTTAACTAGTCTACAAAAAAAATCGTGAGGGGAACTTTCGATGAATGCTCACATTTTACGTCTCGAATGAAGGCAACATAGTGTTTTGCCCAGCTATTATAGCGTCGCGGAACCTCTATGAATTATTCCTCAGAATCTTTGCACTGCACATTTCCGCAATAATACATTGCATTTAAAAGGCGCATGAAGGAAACAAAGTGTTTCAGCATCAATAGATTAAGTCTGTATCTTTGTCTGATGCATCAAACTTTGGAAGCAGGAAGTTAAGTACTAGGATTAACGAAATGACAAATGCAAATATCGGGATAGAACTCTTGCTCACTGGTTTGTCGGCGAGAACAACTGCATTGCTATCTGTGAATTCGTGATCGTAGCAAGAATTTCTCAATCCGATACTCAGTGCTTTTTTCGTATAACAGTACACTTTTAGCATCTTAAAATGCTCAGAGATATTAAAAATTGGGCATTCAAAAGACACATATTGATTTCTTAGGTCCCATTTGAGGGAGGTGGATTGAAGTTCGTTAATTTTTGTCGACTTGATGTAGTGGTGGGATTTCGCTCCGACCAAATGAAGCAACAGAAGAAGAGCCTCAGAAGCTTTGTCTGTGTAACAAATGATGCAGAAAAGAAAACTGATTTACTGTTTCTTCATCTCAGAAATGCACAAGGAACACCACAAAAGAAAGCTACTTCTATTTTTGTGCTCCTTCAAGTATATGCGAGAAGTTGCCATAAGAATTCGCAATCGACCGATCATGCATAAGGAATAATTTACTTGCATAAGGAATAATTGTGGTTTCATGGAAGTATTCAGCATCAATCTGAGAAGGAAATCACAATGGCAACTCATATAGGTCATGTTGGGGATAGAGCGAAATCGTGCTGACGTTCGTTCAAGCGACAAACTCATTTACAGAATAAGATTAATCGTCGAATTGAGTTGGCACTGCCACTAGCAGATTCTGACTTCTCATTTTGCGCAGATCGAATTGGAGCAAGGGTAATAAATAAACCACCATATCCACACAATTAAGGGTCGAAACGTATTACCTGTAAACGAAGAGATGCACAGACATTATGACCATAACGATGAGACCGATAAGGAGATCGGCGAAGCTCAAGTTCAGTATATATAGATTTGAAATCGAACTATGCAAATGTCGGTGTCGAACGAGCACAAAAATCGTTAACGTATTTGCCAGTATTGTAAACGCTGTTGCAATTGCGGCGAGTGACACTGCACCATAGTATACAATCGTCGAGAAAGTGTTGCGTAGAGTGTCCTGAAGCTGATTTTGTGTCTATGCGGATATGCTTGTGCCCATAATTTTTATCACACCCCTTCATTATATCCGCATGGATCGGTTGGAGGAAATATTTGCCTCGTGCAAATTGGAAATTTGGAGGAAAATTAAAATTATTTGAGCATAAATTTAAATGAGTCAAAACATAGTTCAGCTGCAATCACCGAACTTCTTTGTTGCGGAGTTTCTGCAGTTGTTAGCTGCGTTGTGAAAATTATCGATTTGATCGACGAGAATCATTTTGACCACTGAGGCGCTATTCCAACTGTCCTGCGGCTTCTTCCATAAGCACCTTTGTCAATACCTCAGAATGTGATTGCGGCTGAGATGAAGCGTCAGTCAGTCAATTACCTGGTAGCCAAGCCTGTCTGATGTGTTGTCTGGGAACGGGAAATGATGATTGTCGGGAGGCAGAAGTCGCATTCGAATAGTCGGCGTATGGGACCAGTCGTCTGGCCTATAAGTTGTCGAGAAGTTTTGAAGCTTGAAAAAGAGGCGCTTATAACGATTCAACGAATAGCAGTATCTGATGACATAAATAAGTCCCCACTATGCGAGCATTACTCAGCTACCAAGAGGAGTTGAAGAGCAAAATGAATCACATCTCAAACCCTTCAATTTCTCGCTAATTTCCAATTGTTAATTACTTGCCGACAAATGCAAAAAAGTGCCCACGTAAATCGTATTTGATACTAATTGGCATTTTCACAGCACTATTGAGGATATAAATTCAATTAAGTGACGGGATAGAGTGAATTTTCTATTGTTCCACGTTCATTCAATACGGAGAGAAACCTAAAATTGTTTCAGCAGTTTTATTTGGAAGATGTAAATAGGCTCTTCGTTTAAACAGATCATCTTCATAGTATAGCGGAACGAATGGAGACATTTTGATTGAGAACATATTTCTGGTTCTGGGATATCGCATTGCTAAACAACTAAGGCCAAAAGTTTATAGATAGTGAAATCACCGGTTGTGGATATACTCTTGTCTCGAGTAGCCTATCAAGTCAAGTAGATGCAGGCCTGTCGCATCAGAAAGATTAGTTGGTCGCCGCAAGTCTCATATAGAGAAATTGAACTTGAAGTCTTTCGAACAGGACAGTTAGGTTTCAAGTTGTCGCTAACCGATGAAAAGTTGGCAGGCTCCTAAAGAAATGGTTAAAAGAGTAAAACATGGTGTTTAAAGCATTTCAGGAGGTATCAGAAAGTCAGAAATTAAAGTAAGGAGATATTTTAGAAGTGGTGATGAAGCAACAATATTGTCGGGCAATTTAGAGGAGAGCTGTTCAAGAAAAGTTTGCAGCATCTTAGGATGCAAAATTTCATTAAAACATAGGATTTTGCATTGATGCAGCGAGTTGGATGAAGGAGAATGGTCGACCATGGTCAGCAGATGCACTGCAGCGATCATTATGCAAAACAGGAGGATACCAGGAGAGCTGGCATGGCACTCCCCTTTGTGACTTGATTACTCGATCAAGCAGTTTTACATGTTGGCAACAATAAGCAAGGAATGCGAAACTATATGTCGAAACTATATGTTGGTGTTTAAGTAATTCGGCTACACAATCTTCGCTTTTCTATTTTTTCCGCACATTTTATTGCATCGTATCCTCATAAATCAATGCCTTCGGACTTTAAAACAGCGTGACTCTTGCACAGAACACTCGATCCCTTTTCAACTGTATCGCTATGACCCACAAAGCTATCCGGCATGAAATGAACACGATTTCTTGCCATATTCAAAATTCTGCGGCTCGTTGGGACGCCTATCGGTAAAACGATGTCAATTATAATGCAAAACGACCCACGATAAAGCAGACCAAGCTCTTCAAATTCCATCTCTAGTTTTCGCGCATCATAAGTTGAAACCACGGGACAAAGAGGCACAGGTGCATGTGCACGAGAGCAAAAGCAATGCTGCCCCGCAGTAGGAAGTTGTGAGCAAAGTTGCAAAGTTGCATTAGAACTACAAAGCAAACCACAATGCGTATTTCCCTCGAGGAGAGAAGAGGAGAAAAATTTGTGTCGACAATCGCACCTATCCTCATTTATAACGAAGGAATGGATGTGGGTGAGCGGATACGAGCGTTCAACAGCGGTGACAATGTCTCGGCACCATTCCTCTCAAAGCGTTTCAAATATGATTCGAATCCACTCGACAATACAAATGCAACATCCCCATTCATGGGATATTTTGATGACAGTTGTGATCATTTTGAAAAGGCTGCCTATAAGTGGGACACATTAAAGCATTGTGGACTTTCGCAGGAACTAATCCTCGGAGTGCGCCAACGTATGTAGCGGGCTTCGACCTGGAAGAATTTTAAGAAAACAGCTTTCTTCTATCTACAGCAATTTATAGGATGTAGAGGTTTATTAATTGCAGTTGGTAGGTGAGGAGGGTGAAGCCCTGTCATAAACTAACATATTGTGATGGTGTTTCAGCTTGCCAACAAACAGCTAGAAGTGGCTCATGGAACTAAGCTGTACGTGAATGATAATAGGTCATAAAAGCTGTTCTTATATAAGTAGAATAAGTAGAAAAAGTAGAATCAAGCTTCAAGCGCGCGAAGCTTTAGTTTGCGCCGGCAAATTTTTGGCACCAGAAGGTGCAATCCCTGCCCAGAAAGGAATTTGCCACACCTCAATTGTGTTCGTGGGCCCACAGGTAGGGTCAATAGCTCCCACGCATAAACACAAACATATGTGCAAACAGATCCGAATGCTGTAATTAATGACATATAGGAAAAAAATTTTGAAGACGCCTGCATAACACGCGATGGAGATGGCCGAGGACAGGAATCGACGCCAAAGAGCAATTAAAATTGTGGCAATCTGTTGCTATTAAGTTGTTGCAGCTGTGTTCCATATGTTATTGCTATAAAAAGTTTATGCGCATGAGCATTCGCATGTGCAAAGATTTGTGTTGTTTGCTGAGTGTTCGATGGTGTAGAGAACTCAGTGCTAAATGTGAGTCGTTAGAACAAATTACTGCATGGCAACGAATTGAAACATATTTCCACCCACTGTTGGGAATTTTTAGTTGCTTTTAACGAAACGACCGTCAACAAGTTTTGCAGCATTTCCAAGTATATCAGCTCACGCATGGTTTGATCTCTTGCAGCTCACCTCATGCACACCTTACGATAAGAAATGCCGACTGAAAGAAAGAAGCAATATAAAAAATTGCAAATCACTGTATGAACAAACATTGCCTTGGAGTCAAATCAAATATTTGCTTCCTTTATTGATTCGTAAATTCCCTTCGTTAACCGAACTGATGTTTAGAAAGGGAAAGCCGAAGAAGCCTGTATTCTTTCCATGTTAAAGTGATCAAGAATGTAACCACCGCGGTTGAATAATTAGCCTGATTCAACGAGAAAAAAATTCATTGTTGAAGTTTTCAAATGTATAGAAAAGAGCGGCAAAAAATTCGGCGCCTCTAATTGGCGAATAATGGAAACTTTGCCAGATGGTGCTAATTTACAAAATCTTGTACTGTCTTGATAAGAATCGGTCATGAATGAGGAGATGATTTACTGCGTGCTGATGGAATGTGATCACGACATTGCGTCGCCTTTTTATTTTCTGCATTTGACGACGCAGCCCGGACATATTTTCAGCTCACTATATCCACGCAGACTTACAGTTGTGTTAAACCCCATTCCTTTCTTCTTCTGAAAGAGCCATTCTGATACCGCTTTAGCAAAATTATCCTCATCGTGTTCCACTATGCCGGGGCATCACGTGGCGTTGCGTGGTTGGGAACAAGATGACCGCATTAATAGTAAGACCATTTGACTGTAGGCTAGCATCCAGTGCCGCATTTATAGAAGAATGAAGCGAAACAATCAACACATTGAGGACTGAAGGGACGGCCGCAGAGAATGTCCGGAAATTCAAAGAAATCTGGAGGGAGAAATGGCCAGGCATATTACAGGAATCGTCTTAGAAGAATGCAAGACGACGTTCCATACCCGCAGTAATGTTACAAGCCAAAAGAGACTCAGATTCAATAATTGAAAGCAGATTGCAAAGCCGCAAATGTGCAGAGTTCATGGAGATGGAATGTTCTTAGATGAGGACGTGTTTCTAACGCAACGAGCTACAACTCTCAGACCCGGTCCGTGAAGCCCGCAAGCATATTGCGAAAACGCAATGCTGTGAAGTTTGCCACTGTTTTCTTCTGCAGAGTTAGCCGTTCGACAGTCACTTTGCTTCACTCATAAAGGTGAATTGGACACCATGGAAGCAAGTGAAATTCCGTTATATAGTTAGATAATGAAAGCGGCCTTGAAAAGACCGTGGTCCCACGAAGCCAACTCGCATTAATAGGATTCGGTGACACTTCATGGACCCATAGTCGCACTTGCTGTGCTCAGCTACACACTATGTGCAAAGACATTCCACTGTTTTCGTTTCTCTTTTACAGAATCCGCAGGTGTCATGCCTGCGGATATTGCGGTCAAGCCTAACGTAACTTCATTGAGCTTGACAAATTGCCTCAATCGTCCTCTGGGTGATTTTTGGGAACAGATGTGTTTTGATATGAAACCTTCAGGCATTAAAAGTCTTCACCATTCTCGAACAGAACATACTACTGGTGCTATTATGGCTCAACTGCAATCATTACTCCGCAGATGAATTCTCGTAGATGCGAAAGTTTGCAGGTTGCATTTCAGTTCCGATTGAAACATTTGTTCGCACCTCACCGAAAGCTCAAACGTGAAGAAGCGAAGACGAAGGGGATGAGAAAATTGTGCAATATATAAGCGACAAAAGAGAACGCAAGCTGACAGAACGCTTCACGAAACATGATCAATTTTACTTCAGCAGATGGGATTAACAGCGAAAAATTGCTCCCTAAAAAGGCTTCATTTGAACGTGTCACTTTGGATGAAACCATTCAAAGGTGTTACGCGCAGGTGTGAGTATTAGCCTACAAGAGTAACTGCTTCATCAGCGACGGATTCATAGAGAACATCTATGAATTGAAATAAGCAGGTGGTTCCCATAGATAGTGCGTAGAACATGAGCAAAAATTAATTGATTCGTCATGAGCGCACAAATTGACGTTCTTTGTGTCGCAACCATTCTCACGTTGCACATGCTAACTCTATAGCATATCCAGTGACGAACACATGAATAAACATGAATAAATGAACGTGCAAGAATAGAAAATTGCCGTAAAATTTACTACTCATCCGAAAATAACATTGCCTTTTCATAATCTCCATGGTCGACAATGCGGATTAGGGAGCAGTTTTTTTCTGGAAGTTCTTAATTGAGACTGTTCGACATTAAAAATGCTCAAAGTGGAAGGGAAACCACTGCGAAAAACAGAGCAGAAATTTTCCTAGAGGATGAAGAGGAGAATAAAATGACAACACAAAAGCAACAACGGCGGAAACAGAGCATGATAAAAACTCAAGTTATGAGAAAAACGGCTTAGGGATGATTAGAAAGAAGCGGCAGAAATAAAAACGCTTCAATATGGAAATCGTCTTCCTGAAACCGGCAAATTTGAGGGGTGAAAGACGTGGTAGATTGCAGGAAATCCAAACGTTTATCATTTCCAGCTGGTTGCTGAGATTGTAGCAATTGCTGCGAACATCCAGCTTGCACAGCATTTAAAGAGGCGTTATGTTATCATTCGGCATCACCAGTAATTTATGCGGATTTGTTGACATGCTATGCGTGCCTTATATCTTGCATATTGGTGCAGTCTCTAAATGCTGTCCACATAACTCTTCGCCGATTATAAATTCTCAATGCATTCATAACGAAGTACATTATTCCGATGTCGGAAGTATGTTGACGCTTGAAGCGAGCATATTTCATGCGAAATTTGATGATCACATCTGCAAAAGACATCACTCTCGTCAAGAGTTTGCCATCATTTGATTCGTTTATATAGCAAACACCTATTTGCCAATAATTGCTACCTCTTTTCTTCGCAATCCTAGCTAAGTGAACAAAACCTTGCTGAATTCTGAAACTCCAAAATTCCGAGGTGCAATAGAGATAGATGAAAGCCCTCGACTGCCGAAATATCTTATGCGCAAGTGTCTTCGATAGCTAAATGGGTGCGCAATATCTTTAACAGTGAATTAAGGTTGAACAATTTTTTGAGTGAAGCATTGTGAAATGCTTCAAATCTGGAATTCATTACTGTTTGCTGATCTCTTTGATTGTTTTTACAGTCCAGCGAGAAAAATTTCGGTCGATTTTTGTTGACTCCTGAATGTCAGAGTAGACGAGATGGAATCCATTGGAATTCCGCGCAGGTTCCATCCAGACTAAAAGAAAAAGATTATGCTTATGCCTGGAATTTCAGTGAATGACAACACGAATTTTTAGGCGATTGGACTTTCTATTATTAGCAGAGGCTGTCGCTTCAGATATCTTGATTGTGCTCCTTGCTTATTCTGCCGGTCTTTGGCAAAGGCATCATGCAGTGCACAGCGAGGAAACTCTCACATCTGTCACATAATCTGGGTGATTGCCCATCATATGGCAGATTTTGCATATTCGTGGACCAAAAAAGACCGATTTGCTTCTGCTGTGCAACATCTTTTAACGTGATTCTTCTCTGCATTTCCTACTTACCGTGTTGGCTGTGCGTTTGAGACCTATTGCTGACGCGCTCAGCAAAATAACGGACAACAGTACTCTCAGTAAAGGAATATATTCACTAAAATCCCAGCAGAACAGTTACTTTCAATTTTATCCTCGAAATTACAGCAGATTCAGTGAAGGATCTGCTCTAAAATGACGTTTTTATGAGGAGGACGGTGATGAAAGTCTGACCTAGAAGCGTGCTTGAGGTAGCGGCTGAAACGTAGTTAACGTGAGTTGGGACCCAA